>JAIUJO010000253.1:130000-132500 GCA_023846275.1 Vanilla planifolia | reverse complement strand
GAAGAAGAAGAAGAAGTAGGATAAGAAGGGGAAAAGAAATGGAAGAAAAAAAGGAGGAAGACAAGAAAGTAGAAGCGGATGGAGAAGAAGAAGAAGAAAAAGAAAAAGAAGAAGAAGAGGAAGAAGAAGAAGAAGAAGAAGATGATGATGATGATGATGAAGTAGAAGAAGAAGAAGAAGTAGAAGAAGAAGAAGAAGAAGAAGTAAAAGATGAAGAAGTAAAATAAGAGAAAGTAGAAGAAGATAAAGAAGAAGAAGAAAAAGAATAAAAAGAGGATGTAGATGATAAAGGCGAAGAAGAAGATCAAGAAGGAGGAGTAGGAGGAAGAGAAGAAGAAGAAGAAGAAGAAGAAGATGGAGAAGAAGAATAATAAGAAGAAAAAGATGATGATGCAAAAGAAGAAGAAGAAGAAGTAGGACAAGTAGAGGAAAAGAAATAGAAGAAAAAAAAGTAGGAAGAGGAGGAAGAAGAGGCGGATGGAGAAGAAGAAGAAGAAAAAGAAGAAGATGAAGAAGAAAAGGAAGAAGAAGACGAAGAAGAAGAAGAAGAAGAAGAAGCAGACGAAGAAGAAGAAGATGATGAAGAAGAAGAAGAACAAGAAGAAGTAAATGAAGAGGATAAAGAAGAAGTAGAAGTAGAAGAGGAAGAAGAAGAAGGAGAAGTACAAGATGAAGAAGTAAAAGAGGAGGAAGAAGAAGAACAAAAAAAAGAAGAACAAGAAGAAAAAGAAGAAGAATAAGAAGAGGATGTTGAAGATAAAGGCAAAGAAGAGGAAGAACAATGAGAAGAAGAAGAAGAATAAGCAGAAGAAGAAGAAGTAGAAGAAGAAGAAGAAGAAGAAGAAGGACAAGAATAAGATGAAGAAGTTGAAGAAGAAGAAGAAGAAAATGATAAAGAAGCAGAAGAAGATGAAGACGAAGGAAAAAAATTTGGGAAGGAGACGATGAAGAGCAAGATGAAGTAGAAGAAAAAGAAGAAGAAGACGAAGTACAAGGAGAAGAAGAAGAAGAAGGCGACGAAGAGAAAAAGCTGAAGAAGAAGAAGAAAAAAAAGATGGTGAAGAAGACGAAGAAAAAAAAGACAAAGAAGAAGAAGAAGAAGAAGAAGATGTCCAAGAACAAGAAGTAGAAGAAAAAGAAGAAGAAGAAGAAGAAGAAGAAGAAGAAGAAGAAAAGGAAGAAGAGGAAGAAAGACTAGCAGAAAGAGAAGAAAAATAACAAGAATGAAAAGAAGAAGAAGTGGGAGGAGAAGAAGAAGAAGAAGAGGAAGAAGCGGAAGTAGAAGCGGAAGAAGAGGAGAAAGAAGTAGTAGAAGAAGATGATCAAGAAGAAGAAGAAGAAGAAGAAGAAAAAGTGGAGGAAGAATAAGATGAAATAGAAGAAGAAGAAGATGACGAAGAAGAAGAAGAAGGAGAAGAAGGAGAAGAAGAACAAGAAGATAAAGAAGAAGAAGATGAAGAGGAAGAAGAAAAAGAAGAAGAAGAAGAAGAAGAAGAAGAAGAAGAAGAATAACAAGAAGCAGACAAAGAAGAAAAAGAACAAATAGAAGAAGTAGAAGAAGAAAAAGTAGTAGAAGAAGAACAAAATGAAAAAGAAGAAGAAGAGGAAAAGAATGAAGAACAAGAAGAAGAAGAAGGAGAAGAAGAGGAAGAAGAAGAAGAAGAAGAAGAAGAAGGAAAAGAAGAAGAAGAAGAAGAAGAAACAGAACAAGAAGAAGAAGAAGGAAAAGATTAGTAAGAAAAAGAAGAAGAAGAATTAGAAAAAGAAAAAGAAGAGGAAAAGCAAGACGAAGAAGAAGAAGAAGAGTAAGAAGAAGATGAAGAAGAAGAAGAAGAAGATTAGGAAGAATAAGAAGAAGAAGAAGAAGAAGAACAAGAAGAAGCAGAAGAAGAAGAAGAAGAGGAAGAAGAAGAAGAAGAAGAAGCAAAAGAAAAAGAAGTAGGATAAGGAGAGGAGGAGGAGGAAGAAGAAGAAGAAGAAGAAGATGAAGAAGATGAAGAACAACAACAACAAGAAGAAGAAGAAAAAGAAGAAGAAGGAGAAGAAGAAGAATAAGAAGTAGAATAACAAGTAGTAGTAGTTGTAGTAGAAGTAGAAGAAGAGGAAGTAGAAGAGGATGAAGTGGAAGAAGAAGGGGAAGAGGAAGAACAACAAGAAGAAGAAGTAGAAGATGAAGACAAAAAAGAAGAAGAAGAGGAAGTAGAAGAACATGAAGAGGAAATAGACGTAGAAGAAGAAGAAGGAGAGAAAGAAGAAGAAGAAGAAGAAGAAGAATAACAATAATAATAATGAAAAGAAGAAGTTGACAAAGAATAAGATGAAGAAGAAGAAAAAAAAGGCAAAGAAGAAGAACAAGAAGAAGTGGAAGAAGAAGAGGAAGAGGAAGAAGAAGAAGAAGAAGAAGAAGAAGTAGAGGAGGAAGAAGAAGAAGAAGAAGAAAAAGAAGAAGAAGAAGAAAAACAAGATTTGGATGAATAGGAAGAAGGAGGAGGAGGAGAAG
>JAIUJO010000253.1:122500-125000 GCA_023846275.1 Vanilla planifolia | reverse complement strand
AAGAATAAAAGAAAAAGTAGAAGAAAAATAAAAGTAGGAGAAGAAGAAGAAGATGATGAATAAGATGAAGAAGAAGTGGAAGATGAAGAAGAAGAAGAAGCAGGAGATGAAGAAGAAGAAGAAGAAGAAGAAGAAGAAGAAGTAAAGGAAGAAGAAGAAGAGAAACAAGAAGATGATGATGAAGAAGAAGTAGAAGTAGAAGAAGAAGAAGAAGAAGAAAAAGAAGAAAAAGATCAAGAAAAATTGGAAGAAGGAGGAGAAGAAGGAGAAGAAGAAGAAGAAGAAGAAGAGGAAAGAAAAAAAGACGAAGTGGAAGAAGAAGAAGAAGAAGAGGAAGAGGAAGAAAAAGAAGAAGAAGAAGAAGAAGATGAAGATCAAGAATGAGAATAAGAACAAGAATAAGTGTAAGAAAGATTAAGTAGAAGATGAAGAAGAAGAAGAAGAAGGAGATATAGAAAAAGTAGAAGAAGGTGAAGAAGAAGAAGTGGAAGAAGGAGATAAAGACGATGAAGAAGAAGTAGAAGGAGAAGTCAAAGAAGAAGTATAATAAGAAGAAGTTGAAGAAGAGGAAGAAGAAGGAAAGAAAGTGGAAGAACTAGAAGAAGAAGAGAAAGAGGAAGAAGAAGAAAGAGGAGACGAAGAAGAAGAACAAAAATAAGATGAAGAAAAAGCTGATAAAGAAGACGAAGAAGAAGAAAAAGAAGAAGAAGTAGAAGAAGGAGAAGGAGTAGAAGAAAAAGAAGAAGAACAACAAGATCAAGAAGAAGAAGAAGAATAAGAATGAGAAGCAGAAGAAGAAAAAGAAAATGATATAGAAGAACAAAAAGACAAGAAGAAGAAGAAGAAGAAGAGGAAGAAGAAGAAGAAAAGAAGAAAAAAGATCAAGAACAAGAATGAGAAAAAGGAGTAGGAGAAGAAGAACAACAACAAAAAGAAGAAGAAAAAGATGAAGAAAGGGAAGAAGGAGAAGAACAAGAAGAAGGCAAAGAAGAAGAAGGAGAAGAAGAAGAAGAAGACGACCAAGATGAAGAAGAAGATGATAAAAAAGATGAAGAGGAAGGGCAAGATGTAGCAAAAGAAGAAGAATAAGAAGAAGATGAAAGAGGAGAAGAAGAAGGAATAGATGAAGATGATGTAGAAAAAGAAGAAGAAGCAGAAGAAGAAGAAGAAGAGGAAGAGGAAGAAGAAGAAGAAGACAAGGGAGTCGAAGATATCGAATAAAGGAACAAGCAAATGAGATTGTAGATGAAGGAGAAGAAGAAAAAGATGAAGAAAAAGATGAAGAAGAAGGAGAAGAAGAAGAAGAAGAAGAAGAATAAGAAGAAGAAGAAGAAGAAGATGAAGAAGAAGATTTAGAAGATGAATGCCAAGAAGAAGAAGAAGATTTAGAAGATGAATGCCAAGAAGAAGAAGAAGAAGAAGAGGAATAAGAAGAGGAAGTAGAAGGAGAAGAAGAGGAAGAGTAGTTTGACAAGAAGGGAAAGAAGAAGAAGCAGAATAATAATAATAATAATAATAATAAGAAGAAAAAGTAGAGAAAGAATAAGATGAAACAGAAGAAGAAGAAGAAGATGAAGGAGAAGAAGAAGAAGACGAATAAGGAGAAGAAGAAGAAGAAGAAGATAAAGAAGAAGAAGATGAAGGGAAGAAGAAGAAGAAGAAGAAGAAGAAGAAGGGGAAGAAGAAGAACAAGAAGAAGATAAAGAAGAAGAAGATGAAAGGAAGAAGAAGAAGAAGAAGAAGAAGGAGAATGGAAGAAGAAGAATAACAAGAAGCTGATGAAGAAGAAAAAGAAGAAGTAGAAGAAGAAGATGATGAATAAGAAGAAGAAGAGGAAAAAGAAGAAGAAGAGGAACAAGAGTAAGAAGAAGAAAAAGAAGTGGAGGAGGAGAAAGGAGTAGAAGAACAAAAAGTTGAAGAAGAAGAAGAAGAAGAAAAAAAAGAAGAAGAAGGTGAAGAAGTGGGAGAAGGCAAAGAAGTACAAAGAAGAAGGAGAAGGAGAAGAAGAAGAAGAAGAAGAAGAACAAGAAGTACAAGAATGCAAAGACCAAGGAGAAGTAGAAGGGAAGGAGGAGGAATAGAAAGAAGAAGAAGAAAGAGAAGAAGAAGAAGTAGTAGAATTGGAAGAAGAAGAGGAAGAAGGAGAAGAAGAAGAAGAAGAAGAAGAAGAAGAAGAAGGAGAAGAAGAAGAAGAAGAAGAGGAAGAAGAGGAAGAGGAAGAGGAAGCAGAAGGAGAAGAAGAGGAAGAGAAGTAGTTTAAGAAGAAGAGAAAGAAGAAGAAGAAGAAGAAGAAGAAGAAGAAGAAGTATAAGAAGAAGAAGAAGGAAAAGTAGAGGAAGAATAAGATGAAACAATAGAAGAACAAGAAGATGAAGAAAAAGATGAAAAAGAATATGGAGAAGAAGACGAAGAAGATAAAGAAGAAGAAAATGAAGGCATGAAGAAGAAGAAGAAGAAGAATAACAAGAAGCTGCTGAAGAAGAAAAAGAAGAAGTAGAAG
>JAIUJO010000253.1:102500-117500 GCA_023846275.1 Vanilla planifolia | reverse complement strand
GAAGAAGATAACCAAAAAGAACAAGAAGAAGAAGAAGAATATGAAAAAGTTGAAGAAGTAGGGAAAGATGTAGAAGAAGAACTAAAAGAAGAAGAAGAAGAAATATGAGAAGAAGGAGTCGAGAAGAAGATGGAGAAGAAGAAGAAGAGGAAGAGGAAGAAGAAGTAGAAGATGAAGGAGTCGAAGATAGAGAAAAAAGGAAGAAGAAGATGAAGGAGAAGAAGAAAATGATGAAGAAGATGAAGATGAAGAAGAAGAAGAAGTAGAAGAAGATGAAAAAGAAGAAGCTGAAAAAGAAGAAGATAAACAAAAATAAGAAGAGGAAGAAGAAAAAGAAAATGACGAAGAAAAATATGTGGAAAAAAAATGACGAAGAAGAAAAAGGAAAAGAAGAAGAAGATGAAAAAGAAGAATTGAAGAAGAAGAAGAAGATGATGATGAAGAAAAAAATGACTATGAAGAAGAAGACAAAGAAGGAGAAGAATAAGAAGAAGAAGAAGAAGAAGAATAGAAAGAAGAAGAAGATGACGAAGAAGAAGGAAGAAGAAAGAAGAAGAAGAAGAAGAAGAAGAAGAAGAAGTAAGAGAAGAAGAACAAGAAGAGAAGAAGAAGAAGAAGAAAAAGAACAAGTAGAGGAAGAAGAAGAACAACAACAAGAAGAACAAGAAGGAGAAAAAGGAGTAGGAGACAAAGATGAAGAACAAAAAAAGAAGAAAAAGATGAAGAAGAGGAAGAAGAAGTAGAAGAACAAGAAAAAGGAAAAGAAGAAGAAGAAGAAGACGACCAAGAAGAAGAAAAAGAAGAAGAAGAAGAAGAAGAAAAAGTAGAGGAAGAGGAAGAAGAAGAAGAAGAAGAATAACAAGAAGGAGAAAAAGGAGTAGAAGAAGAAGAAAAAGAAGAACAAAAAGAAGAAGAAAAAGATGGAGAAGAGGAAGAAGAAGGAGAAGAACAAGTAGAAGGAAAAGAAGAAGGAGAACAAGAAGAAGAAGAAGATGACTAAGAAGAAGCAGAAGAAGAAGTAGAAGAAGAAAATGAAAAAGATGAAGAAGAAAGGCAAGATGTAGAAGAAGAAGAAGAAGAAGAAGAAAAAGGAGAAGGAGTAGAAGAAAAAGATGCAGAAGAAGAAGAAGAAGAAGAAGAGGAAGAGGAAGAAGAAGAAAAGAAGATTTAGAAGAAGAAGACAAGGGTGTCGAACATAGAGAAAAAAGGAAGAAGGATATGAGGAAGAAGCTGAAGAGAAGAAGAAAAAAGAAGAAGATGAAAAAGAAGAAGAAGAAGGAGAAGAAGAAGAAGAAAAAGTAGAAGAAGATAAAGAAGAACAAGAAGGGGAAGAAGAAAGAGAAAAAGACGAAGGAAAATATGTGGAAAAAATTGATGAAGAAGAAGGAGAAGAAGATGAAGAAGAAGAAAAAGAAGAATTCGAAGAAGAAGCAGAAGAAGAAGAAGATGATGAAGAAGAACAAAGAAGAAGAACACGAAGAAGAAGAATAAGAAGAAGAAGAAGAAGAAGAAGAAGAAGAAGGAAGAAGAAGAACAAGAAGAATAAGAAGAAGTAGTAGTAGTAGTAGTAGAAGAAGAAGAAGAAGAAGAAGAAGAAGAAGAGAAGTAGTAGAAGAAGAAGAAGAGGAAGAAGAAGAAGAAGAAGAACAAGTAGAGGAAGAAGAAGAAGAAGAAGAACATTAAGGAGAAAAAGAAGTAGGAGAAGAAGAAGAACAACAAAAAAAGAAGAAAAAGATGAAGAAAAGGAAGAACAACTAGAAGAACAAGAAGAAGGAAAAATAGAAGAAGGAGAAGAAGAAGTAGAAGACGAAGAAGATGAAGAAGAAGAAGAAGAAGAAGAAGATGATGAAAAAGATGAAGAAGAAGGGCAAGAAGAAGAAAAAGAAGAAGAAGAAGAAAGAGGAGAAGAAGGAGTAGAAGAAGAAGATGCAGAAAGAAGAAGAAGAAGAAGAAGAAGAAAAAAGAAGAAGAAAAGAAAGAAGAAGAAGAAGAAGATTTAAAAGAAGAAGACGATGGAGCCGAAGATAGAGAAAAATAAGGAAGAAGAAGATGAGGAAGAAGATGAAGGAGAAGAAGAAAAAGAAGAAGAAGAAGAAGTAGAAGAAGATGAAGAACAATAAGAAGGGGAAGAAGGAAAGAAAAAGACGAAGAAAAAAGTGGAAAATGAAGGCGAAGAAGAAGAAGAAGAAGAAGAAGAAGAAGAAGTGGAAGAAGAAGAAGAAGAAGAAGATGAAGAAGAAGAAGAAGAAGAATTAGAAGAATAAGAAGAAGAAGAAGAAGAAGAAGACGAAGAAGAAAATAATGAAGAAGAAGAAGAAGAAGAAGGGGAAGAAGACGAAGAAGAAGAAGAAGAAGAAGAAGAAGAAGAAGAAGATTAATAAGAAGAAGAAAACAAAGAAGAAGAAGAAGAAGAAGAAAAAGAAGAAGAAGAAGAAAAAGAAGAAGAAGAAGAAATAGAAGAAGAAGAAGAAGAAGAAGGAGAGGAAGAAGGAGAAGAAGAAGAAGATAAAGAAGGAGAAGAAGAAGACAAAGAAGAAGCAGAAATAGAAGAAGAAGAAAAAGAAGAAGAAGAACAATAAGAAGGCGAAGAGGAAGATGAAGAAAAAGATAAAGAAGATGAAGAAGAAGAAGAAGAAGAAGATGATGATGATGATGATGATGAAGGAGGACAAGGTCACAAAAGTGAAGAAGAACATGAAGAAGTAGAGGAGGAAGAAAAAGAAGAAGTAGATGAAGAAGAAGTCAAAAAAGAAGAAGAAAAGGAAGATGAAGAAGAAAAAAACGAGTAGCTGATGACAAAGAAGAAGAAGAAGAGGAAGATGGAGAAGAAAAAGAAAAAGGAAAAAGAAGAAGAAGATGAAGACAAAAAAGACGAAGCAGAAGGGCAAGACGAAGAAGAAGGAGTTGAAGAAGAATAAGAAGAAAAAGAAGCAGGAGAAGAAGAAGACTTAAAAGAAAAAGAGGAAGAAGAAGAAGGAGAAGTTGACGCAGGAAACGAAGAAGAAGAAGAAAAAGAAGAAAAAGAAGATGAAGGAGAAGAAGAAGAAGAAGATGATGAAGAAGAAGTGGAAGAAGAAGATAAAGAAGAAGGCATAGAAAAAGGAGGAGAAGAAGAAGAAGAAGATGAACACGAAGAAGTAGAAGAGTAAGAAGAATAAAAAGGAGAAGAAGATGAAG
Source organism: Vanilla planifolia (assembly GCA_023846275.1). NCBI lineage: Eukaryota > Viridiplantae > Streptophyta > Magnoliopsida > Asparagales > Orchidaceae > Vanilla > Vanilla planifolia. The sequence continues at coordinate 114,323 of JAIUJO010000253.1, read as the reverse complement.
AAAAAGAAGACGATGAAGAAGAAGTAGAGGAAGAAGAAATAGAAGAAGAAGAGGAAGAGGAAATAGAACAAGAAGAAGAAGGAGAATAAGAAAAAGAAGGACAAGAACAAGAAAAAAGAGATAAGAAGAAGAAGAAGAAGAAGAAGTTGACGAAGGAGACGAAGAAGTAGAACAAAAAGAAGATGAAGAAAGAGAAGGAGATGATGAAAAAAAGAAGAACAAGAAGGAGAAGAAAAATTAGAAGAAGAGTAAGAATAAGAAGAAGATGATGAAGAAGAAGTTGAAGAAGAAGAAGTAGAAGAAGAAGAAGAAGAAGAAGAAGAAGATGAAGAAGAAGAAGAAGAACTAGAAGAAGAAGAAGAGGAGGAGGAGGAGGAGGAAGAAGATGTTGAGGAAGAAGAACATGGAGAAGAAGATGAAGAAGAAGTATAAGAAGAAGTAAAAGAAGAAGAAGAAGAAGAAGAAGAAGAAGAGGAAGAAGAAGGAGAGAGGAAGAAGAAGAAGAAGAAGAAGAAGAAGAAGAAGAAGAAGATGAAGAAGAAGAGAAAGAAGAAGGAGAGAGGAAGAAGAAGAAGAAGAAGATGAGGAAGAAGAAGAGGAAGATGATGAAGAAAAAGATGGTGAAGAAGAGGAAGAAGAATAATAATAATTAGAAGATGAAGATGAAGCATAAGAAGAAGAAGAAGAAGAAGGCAAAGGAGACAAAGATGAAGAGGAAGAAGAAGAAGAAGGACGAGGAGGAGTAGAAGAAGAAGAATAAGAATAAGAGAAGAAGAAGAACAAGAAGAAGAAGAAAAAGTCAAAGAAGAAGGAAGGAAGAAGAAGAAGATCAAAAAGAAGAAGATGATTATGAAAAGAATAAGAAGAAAAATAAATAGTAGTAGCTGAAGAAGAAGAAGATGAAGAAGCTGGAGAAGTAGAAGGAGAAGAAGAAGAAGTAGAAGAAGAAGTTGAAGAAGTAGAAGAACAAGAAGTTGACGATGAAGAAGAAGAAGAAGAAGATGGTGAAGAAGAAGAAGAAGAGGAAGAAGTTTAGGGAGAAGAAGGAGAGTAAGACAAAGAAGTAGTTGTAGAAGAAGAAGAAGAAGAAGAAGAAGAAGACAATGAAGAAGATGGAAAAGAAGAAGAAGAAGAAGAAGAACTAAGTAAAGAAGAAGAAGAAGATGATGAGAAGGATGAGAAGAAGAAGAAGTAGAAGAAGAGTATAAGAAGAAGGAGGAGGGGAAGAAGAAGTAGAAAACAAAGAAGAAGAAGAAGATGAAGAAGAAGAAGAAGGAGAAGAAGAACAACAACAACAAAAAAAAAAGAAGAAGAAGAGGAAGATGAAAATGAAGAAGAAGAAGAAGAAGAAGAAGAAGAAGAGGAAGAAGTAGAAGAAGAAGGAACAAGAAAGATGAAGAAGAACAACAAGAAGAAGTAGTAGTTGTTGTAGTAGAAGAAGGAGAAGAAGAAGAAGAAGAAGAAGAGAAGAAGAAGAAGAAGAAGAGGAAGAAGAAGAAGAAGAAGAACAAGTAGGGGAAGAAGAAGAAGAAGAAGAACATCAAGGAGAAAAAGGAGCAGGAGAAGAAGAAGAAGAACAAAAAAAGAAGAAAAAGATTAAGAAGAGGAAGAAGAACTAGAAGAACAAGAAGGAAAAATAGAAGAAGGAGAAGAAGAAGAAGAAGTAGAAGACGACCAAGAAGAAGAAAAATAAGAAGAAGAAGAAGAAGATGATGAAAAAGATGAAGAAGAAGGGCAAGATGTAGAAGAAGAAGAAGAAGAAGATGTAGAAAGAAGAAGAAGAAGAAGAAGAAGAAGAAGAAAAGCAAGAAGAAGAAGAAGAAGAAGATGGAGTCGAAGATAAAGAAAGAAAGGAAGAAGAAAATGAGGAAGAAGATGAAGGAGAAAAAGAAAAAGAAGAAGAAGTAGTAGAAGTAGAAGAAGATGAAAAATAAGAAGATGAAGAACAATATGAAGGGGAAGAAGGAAAGAAAAAGACGAAGAAAAAAAAGTGGAAAATGAAGACGAAGAAGAAGAAGAACAAGTAGAAGAAGTGAAGGAAAAAGAAGAAGAAGAAAATGATGAAGAAGAAAAAATGAGAAAGAAGAAGAAGATGATGAAGAAGAAGAATAAGAAGAAGAAGGAGAAGAATAAGAAGTAGATGAAGAAGAAGAAGAAGGAGAAGAAGAAGAAGAAGAAGAAGAAAAGAAGAAGAAGAAGAAGAAGAAGAAGAAGAAGAAGAAGATTAATAAGAAGAAGAAAACAAAGAAGAAGAAGAAGAAGAAGAAGAAAAAGAAGAAGAAGAAAAAGAAGAAATAGAAGAAGAAGAAGAATAATAAGGAGAGGAAGAAGGAGAAGAAGAAGGAGATAAAGAAGGAGAAGAAGAAGAAGAAGAAGAAGCAGAAACGGAAGAAGAAGAAAAAGAAGAAGAAGAAGAAGAACAACAACAAGAAGAAGGCGAAGAGGAAGAAGAAGAAAAAGATGAAGAAGAAGAAGAAGAAGATGATGATGATGATGATGATGATGAAGAAGAAGGAGGATAAGGTCACGTAATTGAAGAAGAACTTGAAGATGCAGAGGAGGAAAAAAAGAAGGAGTAGATGGAGTAGAAGTCAAAAAAGAAGAAGAAAAGGAAGATAAAGAAGAAAAAAAATGAGAAATTGATGACAAAGAAGAAGAAGAAGAAGAAGAAGCAAAAAAAGAAGAACAAGAAGAGGAAGAAGAAAAAGAAAAAGGAAAAAGAAGATGACGAAAAAAACGAAGCAGAAGAGCAAGACTAAGAAGAAGAAGGAGTTGAAGAAGAATAAGAAGAAAAAGAAGGTGAAGAAGAAGACTTAAAAGAAAAAGAAGAGGAGGAGGAAGAAGAAGAAGAAGAAGACAAAGAAGAAAAAGAAGAAGAAGGAGATGATGGAGAAGAAGAAGAAGATGATGAAGAAGAAGAAAAAAGAAAGAAGAAGATAAATAAGAAGGCATAGAAAAAGGAGGAGGAAGATAAGAAGAAGAAGAAGAAGAAGAAGAACATGAAGAAGTAGAAGAGTAAGAAGAATAAAAAGGAGAAGAAGATGAAGAAAAAGAAGACGATGAAGAAGAAGAAGAGGAAGAAGAAATAGAAGAAGAAGGAGAAGAAGAAAAAGAAGGACAAGAACAAGAAAAAAGAGAGAAGAAGAAGAAGAAGAAGTTGACAAAGGAGACGAAGAAGTAGAAGAAAAAGAAGAAGAAGAAAGAGAAGGAGATGATGAAAAAAAGAAGAACAAGAAGTATAAGAAAAATTAGAAGAAGACTATGAATAAGAAGAAGAAGAAGAAGAAGTTGAAGAAGAAGAAGTAGAAGAAGAAGAAGAAGAAGAAGAAGAAGAAGAAGAATTAGAAGAAGAAGAGGAGGTGGAGGAGGAAGAAGAAGAACATGGAGAAGAAGATGAAGAAGAAGAGGAAGAAGAAGGAGAGAGGAAGAAGAAGAAGAAGAAGAAAAAGAAGAAGAAGACGAGGAAGAAAAAGATGGTGAAAAAGAAGAGGAAGAAGAAGAAGAATAATTAGAAGATGAAGATGAAGCATAAGAAGCAGACAAAGAAGAAAAAGACAAAGGGGACAAAGATGAAGAGGAAGAAGAAGAAGGAGGAGGAGGAGCAGGAGGAGAAGAAGAAGAAGAAGAAGAAGAAGAAGAATAAGAATAAGGGAAGAAGAAGAAGAACAAGAAGAAGAAGAAAAAGTCAAAGAAGAAGGAAGGAAGAAGATGAAGATGAAGAGAAGAAGATGATGATGAAGAAGAAGAATAAGAAGAAAAATAAGTAGTAGTAGTAGTAGTAGAAGAAGAAGATGAAGAAGTTGGAGAAGTAGAAGGAGAAGAAGAAGAAGAAGAAGTAGAAGAAGAAGCTTAAGAAGTAGAAGAACAAGAAGATGACGAAGAAGAAGAAGAAGAAGAACATGGTGAAGAAGAAGACGAAGAGGTAGAAGTTGAAGGAGAAGAAGGAGAGTAAGACAAAGAAGAAGATGTAGAAGAAGAAGAAGAAGAAGAAGAAGAGAATGTAGAAGAAGATGAAAAAGAAGAAGAAGAAGAAGAAGAAGAACTAGGCAAAGAAGAAAAAGAAGAAGTTGATGAGATGGATGAGAAGAAGAAAAAGTAGAAAAAGAAGAGTAGAAGAAGAAGGAGGAGGAGGGGAAGAAGATGTAGAAAACAAAGAAGAAGAAGGAGAAGAAGGAGAAGAAGAAGAACTACAAGAAGAAGAAGAAGAAGAGGAGGAAGAAGAAAATGAAGAAGAAGAAGAAGAAGAAGAAGAATAAAGAGGAAAGAAAAATAAGATGGAGAAGAAGTAGTTGAAGAAGAAGTTGTAGAGGAGGAAGAAGAAGAGTAAGAAGAAGAAGAAGAAGAAGAAGGAGATAAAGAAGAAGTAGAATAAGGAGAAGAAAAAGAAGAAGAACAAGATCAAGAAAAGGCAACGAAGAAGATGAAGTAGAAGAAGAAGTCGAAGATGAAGAATAAGAAGAAGAAGATGAAGAAAAGGAAGAAGAAGGAGATGAAGTGGAAGAAGAAGGAGAGGAAGAGAAAAGGAAGAAGAAGAAAAAGAAGAAGATGAAGAGGAGGAAGAAGAAGCAGTGCAAGAAGAAGAAGAAGAACAAAAAGAAGGCGAAGAAGAAGAAGATGAAGATGAAGAAGAAGAAGAAGATAAAGTAAAAGAAGAAGAAAAAGAAGAAGAAGAAGGAGAAGAAGAGGAAGAAGGAGAACAAGAAGAAGAAGAAGTAAAAGAAGAAGAAGAAGAAGATGATGATGAAGATGAAGGAGATGAAGATGACGTAAAAGAAAAAGGAGAAGAAGTAGAAGAAGAAGAAGAAGAAGAAGAAAAAGAAGTAGAAGAAGAAAAAGAGGAAGAAGTAAAAAAGAAGAAGAAAAAGAAGAAGAAGATGAAGGAGACAAAGAAGGTGAAGAAAAATCAGAAGAGGATGGCCAAGAAGAAGAAGAAGAAGAAGAAAAAGAAGTAGAGGAAGAAGAACATGAATAGGAAGAAGAAGTTAAAAAAGAAGGAAAGCAAGAAGAAGAAGAAGATATAGAAGAAGAAGAGGAAAACAAAGAAGTAGAAGAAGAAGAAGAAGATGAGGAAGAAGAAAAAGAAGAAGAAGTAGAAGACGAAAAATAAGAAGTAGAATTAGAAGAAGAAGAAGTAGAAGAAGAAGATGAAGAATAAGGAGAAGAAGAAGTAGAAGAAGAAGAAGAAAAAGAAGGAGAAGAAGAAGAAGAAGAAGAGCAAGAAGAAGAAGAATACGAACAAGAATAAGAGGATGATGATGAAGAAGGAGAAGAAGAAGAAGAAAAGAAGATGAGAAAGACGAAGATGAAGAAGAAAATCAAGATGAAAAAGAACACGAAGAAGAAGAAGATGAAGAAGAAGAAGAAAAAGAAGAAGAAGAAGATGATGAAGAAAAGAAGAAGAGAAGAAGAAGAAAAAGAAGAAGAAGATGGAGAAGAAGAAGAAAAAGTTGAAGAAAAAGAAGAAGATGAAGAAGAAGGAGGAATAAAAGTTGAAGAAGAAGAAGATGATGATTAAGGAGAAGAGGAAGAAAAAGAAGAAGATGAAGAAGAAGAAGATGATGATGAAGAAGAAGAAGAAGAAGGAGAAAAGAGTAAGAAAAAGATGAAGAAGAAGAAGTTGAGGAAGATGATGAAGAAGAGGAAGAAGTCGAGGAAAGTGAAGGAGAAGAAGTAGAAGAAGAACAAGAAGAAGAACAAGAAGATGAAGAAGAAAAAGAAGAAGAGGAAGAAGAAGAAGATGATGATGATAAAAAAGCAGATGAAGAAGGGGAAGAAAAAAAAGAAGAAAACAAAGAACAAAAAGAAGAAGGAGATGAAGAAGAAGAAGAAGAAGAAGAAGATGGAGAAGAAGAAGAAGAAGAAGAAGAACAAGAAGAAAGATGAAGAAGAAGAAGATAAAGATGAAAAAGATGAAGAAGAAGAACAAGGCGAAGAAGAAGAAGTAGAAGAATAATGAGAAGATGATGAGGATGATGATGATGGTGAAGAAGAAGAAGAAGAATGAGAAAAAGAAGAAGAGGAAGAAGAAAAAGAAGAAGTAGAAGGAAAAGAAGAAGAAGAAGAAGAAGAAGAAGTAGAAGTTGAAGAAGTTGAAGAGGTAGAAGAAGAAGAAGAAGAAGGAGGGGAAGAAGAAAAAGAAGAAGGAGAAGAAGAAGAAGGAGAAGGAGAAGAAGAAGAAGAAGAAGAAGGAGAAAAAGAAGAACAAAATGATCCAGAAGAAGAAGAAGATTGAGAATAAGAAGTAGATGATGAAAAAGATGAAGAAGAAGAAGATGAAGAAGAAGATAATGATGATGATGAAAGAGGAGTTGATGAAGAAGAAGAAGAAGAAGAAGAAGTAAAAGAAGGAGTAAAGGTAGAAGAAGAAGAAGAAGACTTCGAATAAGAAGAAAAAAGAAGATGAAGAATAGGAACAAGAAGAACAAGAAAACGAAGAAGAAGAAAAAGAATTATAACTAGAAGAAGAAGAAGGAGAAAAAGAAGAAGAACAAAAAGATCAAGAATAAAAAGAAGTAGATTAAGAAAAAGACGAAGAAAAAGAAGAAGAAGATGATGACGATGAAGAAGAAGAAGAAGAAGTAGATGATGAAGAAGAAGAAGAAGAGGAATATGAAGACTTCGATGAAGAAGAACAAGAAGGAAGACAAAGAAGAACAAGAAGAACAAGAAGACGTAGAAGAAGAAGAACAAGAAGAAGAAGCAGAAGAAGAAGAAGAAGAAGAAGAAGAAGAAGAAGAAGGAGAAGGAGAAGAAGAAGAAGAAGAGGAAAAAGAACTAGAAGAATAAGATCAACGAGAAGAAGAATAAAAAGGAGAAGTAGTAGAAGAAGAAAAAAGATAGAGAAGAACAAGAAGATAGAAAGGGAGAAAAAGAAGAAGGAGAAGAAGAAGAAGAAGAAAAGAAGAAAATGAATTAGAAGAGGAATCAAAAGAAGGAGAAGAGGAAGAAGAAGAAGAAGATGAAGAAGATGAAGATGAAGTGGAAGATGGAGAAGAAGAAGTAGGAGACGAAGAAAAATTAGAAGTAGAACATGAAGACAAGGAAGAAGAAGAAGGGAAAGAAGAAGTAGAAGAAGTTGAAAAAGTAGAAGGGGAAGAAGAAGAATAATAATAATAAGAAGAAGAGGAAAAAGGTCAAAAAGAAGAAGAAGAAGAAAGAAAAAAGACGAAGTGGAAGAATAAGAAGGAGAAGAAGAAGAAGAGGAAGAAAGAGAAGAAGATGAAGAAGAAGAAGAAGATCAAGAAGGAGAATAAGAACTAGAATAAGAATAAAAGTAAGAAGTAAATGAAGAAGAAGAAGTAGATGAAGAAGAAGAGGTAGAAGAAGAAGAAGAAGAAGAAGAAGAAGGAGATATGGAGCAAGTAAAAGAAGGAGAAGAAGTTCAAGAAGTAGAAGAAGAAGATAAAGATTACGAAGTAGTAGAAGAAGAAGTCGAAGAAGTACAAGAAGAAGAAGATGAAGAAGAGGAAGAAGAATGAGATGAAGAGGAAGAACAAGGAGAAAAATAAAAAGAGTTAGAAGAAGTAGAAGAAGAAGAAGATGAAGTAGAAGAGGAAGAATAAGAAGAAGAAGAAGAACAGAAACAAGACGACGATGAAGAAGAAGAAGAATAAGAAAAAGAAAAAGATAATAAAGAAGGCGACAAGGAAGAAGGAGAAGAAGAAGAAGAGGAAGAAAATGACTTCGACGAAGAAGAAGAACAAGGAAGACGAAGAAGAAGGAGAAGAACAAGAAGACGAAGAAGATGAAGATCAAGAAGTAAAAGGAGAAGAAGAAGTAGAAGAAGGAGAAGATGAAAAAGAAGAAGAACAACAAGATCAAGGAGAAGAAGAAGTATAAGAATGAGTAGTAGAAGAAGAAAAGGAAAAAGATATAGAAAAACAGGAAGAAAAAGAAGAAGAAGAAAAAAGAAGAAATAAAGAAGAGAAGAAGAAGATGATGAAGAAGATGAAGACTAAGAGGAAGTTGAAGAAGAAGAAGAAGCAAGAGATGAAGAAGAATAAGAAGAAGATCAAAAAGACGAGGAAGATGGAGAACAGAAAGAAGAAGAAGAAGAGGAAGAAGATGAAGAGGAAGAAGAACAAGAAGAAGAAGAAGAAGAAGATGAAGAAAAAGAAGAAAAAGATAAAGAAAAAGAGGAAGAAGAAAAGAAGAAGTTTCAAAAGAAGAAAAAGAAGAAGAAGAAAAAGAAAAAAAAGAGGCGAAGAGGAAGATGAAGAAGAAGAAGAGGATAAGGAAGAAAAAGAAGAAGAAGAAAATCAAGAAGGAGAATAAGAACAATAATATGAAAACGAATAAGAAGTAGATGAAGAAGAAGTAGTAAATGAAGAAGAAGAGGTAGAAGAAGAAGAAGAAGAATGAGATAAAGAAGAAGTAGAAGAAGGAGAAGAAGGAGATGTAGAAGGAGATAAAGATGAAGAAAAAGAAGTAGAAGAAAAAGTCAAAGAAGTGTAAGAAGAAGAAGATGTAGAAGATGAAGAAGAAGAAGGAAAAGTGGAAGAGAAAGAAGATGATGAAGAAGAAGAAGATGAGAAAGAAGAAGAGAAGGAAGATAAAGAAGGAAAAGAAGAAGAAGAATAAGAAAAAGATGAAGAAGAAGAGGAAGAAGAGGAAGAATAAGAAGACGAAGAAGGAGGAGGAGAAGAAGAAAAAAAGATAAAGAAGAAGAAGAAAGAGAAGAAGAAGAAGAAGGTGACGAAGAAGAAGAAGGAGAAGAAGATGAAGAAAAAGAAAAAGAAAAGGATGATGAAGCAAAAGAAGGAGTAAGAAGAGGAGGAGGAGGAGAAGGAGTAGCCAAAGGAGGAGGAGAAGAAGAAGAAGTTGAAGAAGAAGATAAGGAAGAAGAAGAAGAAGAATAATAAGTTGAAGAAGAAGGAGAAAATGATGAAGAAGAAGAAGAAGAAGAGGACGAAGAAGAAGACGAAGAAGAAGACAGACAAAAATGAGAAGAAGAAGAAGAAGAAGATGTTGCACCCTTGTGTTTGATGAGTCAAGCATTAATGTTTATATCTCATATGGGCTTTCTTTAAGTGAAATTATTAATATCCAATTAATTCAAGCCATGAACTTTAAATTTCTAAAATAGTAGTGTTCAAGACTCTTGGAGTCATGGTAAGCTTCAAGGAAATTGAAGACATGCACTAAAATTTTTATACTTGAATTTCTCTTTATTTTTCTAGAATTTGATATGTCCAAATTTTGAGATGATGTGGCATACTAGTAGTGTTAATATTTGAAAATGTTATAAGTTTAATAATTATTGAATTTTTATTTTTGGGCCAAGCATTATTGATGAAAAGTATAGACATTGGTACTTGATTTTTTATAATTATTTAGGAATGAGTTTTTATTAATTTCTTTACATAATCATTTAGTAAATGTGCAACACTATCATAATATAAAATTATTTTTATGCACTTATATTAAAAATTGTACACTAAAATTCTCACAAAACACTACAAAACAACGTTAGTCACGGGATTTTTCCCTGTAGCATTAGGCCGGTCTACTCGACCCAACCATTGGCCTGTCACGGCATTTTAAAAAATATATAATAAAATAAAAATTTTTGGATTAACCCAAAAGGGGTGAGTGTAGCCCGACGGCTAAGGAAGAGCTAAACGGAACAGCGCGAAATCAGCCCATGGGGAAAGCTGAACAGAATAATGCGAAATCAAGTCAACCAAGACCAAGTGATGAAATCTTGGTTGAGAGGAAGGGGGAGCCAACCCCAAATGACTCGAGAGTTACACGAGCTAGAATCATTATAGAGAGCAATTGCAACCCATTTTAGGCTATATGGGACTAAATTGCTATCCGATAGTTAATGAAAGCGAAAGGGTAGTTGCAATTGGGTGGCTGAGGTTAATGAAGGAGAAAGGGCAGGTGTGATCCAATGACTTAAGTTAATCAAGATAAAAAGCAGGAAGTAAATGACAAGCAAGAGAATGGAACATGAGCAAATCTACATGAAGATGCGTAACAACTGCTGTAAATGTTTTAATACAAATAATTTATGGATACCTTATACTAATGTAAGTAGGATAACCTACACGCAATCAAATAGCTCAGATCAAGGCCGCTTAGATCCAATTGCCAGGATTGATCTTGAACGATAAAATTGGGATTCAATTAGAAACATCCATTTTAGGATCCAAATGGAACGGTGACTGTTATGTGTCCATTACCTAAACGACTAATTCATTTTAGAGTTGTTAAGAGAAGGTTTAGTGCTCAAATGTAAGCTCTATAAATAGGGAAGAAAGAAGAAATCAAGATGTTAGAATTGCCAAGTTTTCAAAGCTTTTAGATCAAAATTTCGAGCAATTTCAAATGCATACAGTGCTCCAAAAATTCACAAAGTCAAAGTTGTAAGAAGGAACCCGAAATGGAGGTTTTTGCTTCAACTATTTTTAATTTTTATTCCTCCCCCTTTTGATTATTGAGTGTGCCTCATACTTCTTTAAATTGTTTTAAGTTAACACTTTTTCGCAATTTTTGCATTTGTATCTTTGGGTAAGCGCATCCCGACAATTGTCCAAAAGCCCTGGGTTTGAGTTGAGCCTAGGAAAAAACTTATGTACGTTTGGGATTAGCCGTATGTAAAATCCCAAGTAGGTTTGAGGTGAGCCGTACGAAAAACCTCGCTTGTAATTTGGTGATTTTTTGTAGTTTTTCCCAACACCAATTGGGGGTTGGATGTTGACACGATTTTGAGTCAAACCACATAATGTCTCTTGTGTACTATTTTACTTCCCTTTCTTGTTCTTCCTTAAAAGATTTAAGTTTTAATTTAAATGAAAAATTGAAAGAAAATCTCAAAACTTTATTTACCAAGATTCATCCCCCTCTTGTGGGTTTAATTTAAGCAAAAAAACTTCAAAAGAAGAAAAAGAAGAAAAAGAAGAGAAAGAAAAGAAAAGGAAGAAGAAGAAGGCGAAGAAGGAAGAGGAGAAGAAGATAAAGAAGAAGAAGAAGAAGAAGAAAAGAACTAAGAAGAAGGAGAAAAGAAAGAAGAAGAAGAAGTAGGAAAAGAAGAAAAAGAACAAGAAGTGGAAGAGGAAGAACAAGAAGAAGAAGAAGAAGAAGAAGCCAAAGAAGACAAAGAAGATTAAGAAGAAGAATAATAAAAAGAGGAAGAAGAAGAATAAGAAGAAGAAAAGAATAATAATAATAAAAAAATAATAAGAAGTAGAAGAAGAAAATGAGGAAGAAGAAGAGAAAAAGTAGTAGTAGTAGTAGAAGAGGAAGAAAAAGAAGATGTTCAAGAAGAAGAAGAAGATGATGATGAAGAAGAACAAGGAGATGAAGATGAAAACAAGGAGGAAAGAAAGAAGTAACAGTAGAAGAAGAAGAAAAGATGGACAGGAAGAAGAAGACGGAGAGAAGAAGAAGAAAAAGAAAAAGACGAAGAAGAAGTAGAGAAAGACGAAGAAGGTGAAGATGAAGAAGGAGAAGAATACAAAGAAGAAGTAGAAGGAGATTAATAATAAGAATATGAAGAAAAAGTAGAGAAAATGATGAAGAGACAAAGAAGAAGAAGAAGAAGATGAAGTAGAAGAAGTAGAAGAAGAAGAAGAAGAAGAAGAAAGCAAAGAAGAAGATGAAGGAGTAGTAGAAGAAGAAGAAGAAGAAGAAGACCAAGAAGGAAAAAAGGAGGAGGAGAAGAAGAAGAAGAAGAAGAAGAACTAGAAGAAGAAGAAGAAAGAAGAAGAAGAAGAAGACGAAGAAGAAGAAGAAAATGATGAAGAAGAAAAAGAAGAAGATGAAGAAGAAGAAGAAGAAGACAAAGAAAAAGAAAAAGAAAAAGCCGAAAAAGAAGAG
>JAIUJO010000253.1:82500-92500 GCA_023846275.1 Vanilla planifolia | reverse complement strand
GTCTTCTTCCTGTTGTTCTTTTCTTCTACTTCTTCATCCCCTTTTTCTTCTTCTTCTTCCCCTTCTTCTTTGTCTACTTTGGCTTCTTCTTCTTCTTCTTCTTCTTCTTCTACCTCATTATCTTCTACTTTTTAGTCTTATACTACAACTACTTCTTCTTCTTCTCCTTTTTCTCTTCTTCTTCTCTTGGCGTCTTATTTTTCTTCTTCTTCTTTTCCTTCTTTTACTTTTTCTTCTTCTTCTTATTCTTCTTCTTCTTATTATTATTCTTCTTCTACTACTTCTTCTGTTTCTTCTTCTTCTTATTTTTCTTCTTCTTCTTTTTCCTCCTCCTCTTCCTCCTATTCTTCTTCTTCTTCTTCTTCTTCTTCTTCTTCTTTTTCTTCTTTCTACTTTTTCTTCTTCTTCTTCATCTCCTTCTTTGTCTTCTTCTTCTTTTCTTCTTTTTCTTCTTCTTCTTCTTTGCCTTTTTCTTCTTTTCTTCTTCTTCTTCTTCTTTGTCTTTTTCATCTTTGACTTCTTCTTCTTCTTTGCCTTCTTATACTTCTTCACCTTCTTGTTCTTCATCATCATCATCGACTTCTTCTTCTTCTTCTTCATCTCCTTCTTCTTCTTCTTCCCCTTCTTCTTTTTCTTCTTCTTCTTCCTCTTCTTCTTCTCCTTCTACTACTTCTTCTTTTTCTTCTTCTTCTTCTTCCTCTTCTTCTTCTTCTCCATCTTCTTCAACTTTCACTTCTTCTTCCTCTCCTTTTTCTTCTTCTTCTTCTTCTTCTTTTTCTTCTTCATCTTCATCTTCTTTGACTTCTTCTACTTCTTCTTCTTCTTCTCTTTTTTGTTCTTTATCTTATTCTACTTCTTCTTCTTCCTCCTCTTCTCCATCTTCTTGTCCTTCTTTTCTTCTTTGACTTCTACCTCATCTTCTTCATCGTCTTCTTCCTTATCCTCTTCTTCTCCCCCTTTTTCTCCTTCTTCTTCTTCGTCTAGTACGTCTTCTTCTTCATCTTCTTCTTATTCTTCTTCTTCTTCTTCTTCCTCTTGTTCTTCTTTTTCCTCTTCTTCTTCTACTTCTTCTTCTTGTCCATCTTCTTCTACTAATTTTTTTTCATCTCCTTCATATTCTTCGTCTTCTTCTTCTTCTTCTTTTTCATCTTCTTCTTGTTCTTCTTCCTCTTCCGTTTGTTCCTCTTCGCCTTCTTCTTCTTCTTTTTCCATTTCTTCTTTTTCTTCTACTTCCTCTTCTTATTATTCTTTTCTTCTTCTACTTCTTCCTCTTTTTCTTCTTCTTCCTTCTTGTCTTCTTCTATTCCTTCTTCTTCTTCTTCTTCTTCTTCTTCTTCTTCTTCTACTACTTGTTCTCCTACTTCTCATTCTTCTTCCTCTTCTTCTTCTTCTTCTTCTTGTTCTTTACTTTCTTTTTCTTTTTACATCTTCTTCCTCTACTTCTTTGCCATCTTCTTCTTCTTCTTCTTCCTCTTCTCCTTCCTCTTCTTCTACTACTTCTTCTTCTTCTTCTACTTCTTCTCCTCCTCCTTTTAATATTTCATCTCCTTCTTCTTCATCTCCTCCTTCTTCTCCTCCTTCTTCTCCTTCTTCTCATTCTTCTTATTCTTCATCTTCTTCCTCTTTTTCTTCTTCTTCTTCTTCTTCTTCTTCTTCTTCTTCATCTTCTTCTTCCTCTTCTTCTTCTTCTTCTTCTTCTTCATCCTCCTCCTCTTCTTCTTCTTCTTCTTCTTCTTCTTCGTCTTCTTCTTCTTCTACTTCTATTTCTTCTTCTACTACTACTTTATTTGGCTCTTCTTTTTCTTTGTCTTCTTCTTCTTCTTCTTCTTCTTATTCTTCTACTTCTTTGTCTTCTTCATCTTCTTTTTTTGTCTTCTTCTTCTTCTTCTTCTTCTTCGCCTTCTTCTTCGTCGTCTTCTTCTTCTACTTCTTATTGTCCTTCTTCTTCTTCCCCATCTTCTTCTTCCCTTTTTTCTTCTTATTATTCTTCATCTTTTTCTTCTTCTTTGAAGTCTTCATTTTCATCATCATCATCAACTTCTTCTTCTTCTTCTTCTTCTTCCTCTATTTCTTCTTCCTTTTTTTCTTTTTCACATTCTTTTTCTCCTATTTTTTTTCTTTTTCTTCTCCTTCTTCCTCTTCTAGTTCATCTTCTTCTTCTTTTTCTTCTTCTTCTTAATAATCATCATCATCTTCTTCTTCTCCTCCATCATTTTCTTGATTTTCTTCTTCTTCTTCTAATTTCTCTTCTTTTCCTTCTTTCTTTCTTCTTCGTCTTCTTCTTCTTCTACCTCTTCTTTGGGTACTTCTACTCCTCCCTCTTATTCTTCTTCTTCTTCTTCTTCTTCTTCTTCTCCTTCTTCTTCATCATCACCAACTTCTACTTCTTCTACTTCTCCATCTTCTTCTTCTTTTTCGACTTCTTCCTTTTTGTCTTCTTCTTTTTCTTCTTTGTCTTCATCTTTTTTGTCATCTTCCACTTCTACTTCTTCTTTCTTCATCTTCTTTGTCATCTTCTTCTTCATCTTCTTCTTCTACTGCTTTTTCTTCTTCAACTTCTTCACTTCATCTTCATTTTCTTCTTCTTCTTCTTCTTCCTCCTCCTTTTCATTATCCTCTTCTTCTTCTTCTTCGACTTCTTCTTCAACTTCTTCTTCTTCTTCTTCTTCTTCTTCTTTGTAATTTTCTTCTTTTATTAAGTCTTCTTCTTCTTCTTCTACTTCTTTATTGTCTCATTCTTCTTCTTCTTCTTCTTCTTGTTTTTCTTCTTTTATTTCTTCTTCTTCTTCTTCTTCTTCTTCTTCTTCTTTGTCTTCTTCATTTTCATCATCATCTTCCTCTTTTTCTATTACTTCTTCATCTTCCTCTTGTTCTTCTTCGTCTTCCTCTTCTTCAACTTTGACTTCTTCTTCTTCGTTTTTTTTTCTTATTCTTCGTCCTCTTTTCCTTTTCCTTCTTGTTCTCCTTTTTCTTCTTCCCCTTCTTCTGCTTTCCTTTCTTCTTCTTCTTTTTCTCCTTCCTCTTCTTCTTATACTTTTTCTTCTTCTCTTCTTCTTCTTTGGCTTTTTCCTCTTCTTCTTCTTCTTATTATTATTCCTCTTCTTTTTCTCCTCCTTCATCTTCATCTTCTTCTTCTTGTTCCTCTTCTTCTTTTTCTTCCTCTTCTTCGTTTTCTTCTTCTTCGTCTTCGCCCACTTCTTTTTTGTCTTCTTCTTCTTCTTCTCTTTTGTCTTCTTCTATTTCTTCTTTTTCTTCTTCTTTGTCTTCTACTGCTTCTCTTTCTTCTTCTTCTCTTTCTTCTTCTTCTTCTTCTTCTTCTTCTTCTTCTTCTTTGTTTTCTTCTTCTTCCTTCTCTTTTTCTTCTTTTTCTTCATCTAGTTCTACTTCTTGTTTTTTCTTCTTCTTCTTCTTCTTCTTCTTCTTTTTCTTCCTTCTTATAATCTTTGTCTTCTTCTTCATCTTTTTCTTCTTTTTATTGTTATTATTATTATTATTATTATTTTTCTTGTTCTTTTGGTTCTTCAACTTCTTCTTCTTCTTCTTCTTCTTCTTCGTCTTCTTCCTTTGTCTTCATCTACATCTTCCTTTTCTTCTTCTCCTTCTTCTTCTTCTCTTTCATCTTCTTCTTGTGCTCTTTCTCCTTCTTCTTCTTCATGTTCTTCCACTTCTTTGTCTTCATCTTCTTCTACTACTTCTTCTTCTTGATCTTCTTCTTCATCATATTCTTCTTCTTATTATTATTCTTATTCTTCTTCATCTTCTTCTATTTCTTTTTCTTCTTCATCGTCTTCCTCTTCGACCTTATCTTGTTCTTCATTGTCTTCTTCTACTTGTTTCTCTCTTCTAGTTCTTCTTCTTCTACTATGACTTCTTCTTCTTCTTCTTTTTCTTCTTCTACTTCTTCTTCTTCTTCGTCTTCATCTTCTTCTTTGTCTTCTTCCTCTTCTTCTTGTTCTTCTTCTTCTTCTTCATATTTTCTTATTCTTCTTCAACTTCTTTTTTCCTTCTTGTTCTTGCTCATGTTCTTGTTCTTGTTCTTCATCTGTTTCTTCTTCTTCTTCTTCTACTCCTTCTTTTCCTCTCCTAAATCATCTTCTTCTTCTTTCTCTTCGTCTTTTTGTTCTTCTTCTTCTTCATTTCTTTCATCATCATCATCTTCTTCTTCTACTGCTACTTTTTATTGTTCCTCGTCTTATTCTTCGTCTTGTTGCACTTCTTCTTCTTCTTCTTGTTTTTCTTCTTCATCAACGTCTTCTAGTTGTTGTTGTTCATCTTCTATTCTTCTTCTCCTTCTCCTTCTTCTTCGACTGCTTCTTGTTCTTCTTCATTATCATCTTCTTCTTCTTTTTCTTCATCATCTTCTTCTTCTTATTCTTCTCCTTGTTCTTCTTCTTCCTCTTGTAATTCTTCCTGTTCTTCGTCTTCTTCTTCTTCTTCCTCATCTTCTTCTTCATTTTCTTCTTCTTATTCTTCTTCTTCTTCTTCTTTTACTACTACTACTACTACTACTACTACTTCATCTTCCTCTTCATCTTCTTCTTCTTCTCCATCTATTTCATTTTTTCTTCTTATCTTACTTTTTCTTCTTCTCGTTCTTTTCCTTCTTCCTCTTCTTCTTCTTCTTCTTCCTCTTCCTCTTCTCCTCTTCCACCTCTCTTCTTCTTCTTCTTCTTCTCCTACTTCTTCTTCTTCATCTTCTTCATCTTGTTCTTCATCTTCTTCTTCTTCGTCTTCTTTTTCTTCTTCTTCTTCTTCTTCATCTTATTCTTCTCCTTATTGTTTTTCTCCTTCTACTTCTTCCTCTTCTTCTTCTTCTCCTTCTTCTTTATTTTCTTCTTCTTCATAATCTTTTTCTTCTTCTTCTTCTTCCACTTCATCAGATTCTTCTTCTTCTTCTTTGTCTTCCTCTAATTCTTCATCATCATCATCATCACCTTCTTCTTCTTCTTCTTGATCTTCTTCTTCTTCTTCTTCTTCTTATTCTAATTCTCTTTCTTCTTCTTCTTCTTCTTCTTCCTCTTCTTCAACTTCTACCTCTTTGTCCTTGTCTTGTTCTTCATTTCCTTCTTCTTTATATTCTTCTTCTTCATCATCATCTTCCTCTTTTTCACCTTCTTTTTTTCTTCTTCTTCTACTTCTTGATCTACTTATTCTTCATCATCTTCTTCTTCTTCCTCTACTTCTTTTTCTTCTTTTGTTCTTCCTCTTCGTCTTCAACTTCTTCTTCTTCTTCTTCTTTTTCTTCTTCTTCTTCTTCTTCTACAACTTCTTCTTCTTCTTCTTCTTGTCCTTATTCTTCATCTTCTTCTTCTTTTCTTCATCTTATTCTTCTACTTCTTCTTCTTCTTTTTCTTCTTCATCTTCGCCTACTTTTTCTTCTTCTACTTCTTCTTCTTCCTCCTCCTCCTCCTCCTCTTCTTATTCCTCTTCTCTTTCTTCATCTTCTTCTTCTTCTTCATCTTATCTTCTTCTTCTTTTTCTTCTACTTCTTCTACTCTATCTTCTTCTTTCCCTTCTTCTTTTTCTCCTTCTCCTTATTCTTCTTCTTCCTCATCATCTTCTCCTTCTTGTCTTCTTCTTTTTGTTCTTCTTCTTCTTCTTCTTCTTCTTCTTATTCTTCTTCTTCTTCTACTTCTTCATTATCTTCTTTTTGTTCCTTGCCTTGTTCTTCTTGTCTTCTTCTTCTTATTTTTCTTATTCTTCTTCTTCTTCTTCTTTTCTTCTTCGCCATCATCGTCTTCTTCTTCTATTTCTTCTACTCCTTCTAATCATCTTCTTCTTCTCCTCTTTTTTTTCTTCTTCTTCTTCTTTTCCTTCTTCTTCTTCAGCTACTTCTTTATCGTATTCATCTTCCTATTTGTCTTCTTCTTTTTTTTCGTCTTCTTCTTCTTCTTCATCTTCTTCTCCTTCTTCTTATTCTTCTGCTTCTTCTTTGTCGTCTTATTCTTCTTTTTCTTTGACTGCGTCTGCTTCTCTTTCTTCTTATTTATCTTCTTTTTCTTCATCTTGTTCTTCTTCTTGTTCATCTTCTTCTTCTACTTCTTCCCCTTCCACTCCTACTTCCTCATTTTCTTGTTCTTCCCCTTCTTCTACTTCTACTTCATATACTTCTTTTTCTTCATCATCTTCTTCTTCTCCTTCTCCTTCCTCTTTTTCTTCTCCTTCATCTCTTTTTCTTCTTTTTCTTCTTCCTCTTCTTCTTCTTTTTCTTCTTCTTCTTCTTCTTCCTCTTCTTCATCTATTTATTCTTTTTTTTCTTTGCATTCTTCTTCTTCTTCTTCAACTACTTCTTTCACTTCTTCTTCGTTCTATTTTTATTCCTCTCCTTCTTTTTCTTCTTCTTCTTCTACTTCTACTTTGTCTTCTAATTCTTCTTCTACTTCTTCTTCTTCTACTACTTCTTTTTCTTTTGCATCTTCTTCTCCTTCAACTTCTTCATTTTCTTCTTCTTCTTCTTACTCTTCTTCTTCTTCTTCTTCTTCCACTACATCTTGTTCTTCTTCTTCTTCGTCTTTTTCTAGTCCTTCATCATCATCATCATCATCATCTTCCTCTTCTTCTTCTTCTTCTACATCTTCTTCATCTTCTTCCTCTTCCTCTTCTTCTTCTTCTTCTTCCTCTTCTTCGTCTTCTTCATTATCTTCTTCTTCAAATTCTTTTTTCCCTCCTTCGTCTTCTTCTTCTTTTTTTGCTTCTTCTTCACCTTCCTTTTCTTCTTCTTCTTCATTTTCTTTTTCTTTGACTTATTCTTCTTCCTCCTCTTCTTCATCATCTTCTTCTTCTACTTCATCTATTACATCTTCTTCATCTTCTTCTTCTTCTTCTTTCCCTTCCTCTTCTTCTTCTTCATGTTCTCCTTTATCTTCTTCTTCTTCGCCTTCATCTTCTTCTTCTGCTCCTCCTCCTTCTTCTCCTTCTTTGTCTTATTCTTCTCCTTCTTCATCTTCGTCTTCTTCTTATTCTTCCTCTTCATCTTCTCCTTCACCTTGTTCTTCTTCTTCTTCGTCTTCTTATTTTTCGTCTTCTTCTTCTTCTTCTTCTTCTTCTCCTCCTTTTTCTTCTTTTTCAGTCCTTCTTTTTCTTCCCCTTTTCCTCTTCTGCTTCTTCTTCTCCTTCTTCTTCTCCTTCTTCTTCTTCTTGTCGTTCTTCTTTGTCTTCTTCATCTTTTCTTGTTCTTCATCTTCTTCCTCGTCTTCTTCTTCCTCTTCTACCTCTTTTTTTTCATCTTTGTCGTCTTCTTCTTCTTCTTCTTGTTTGTCTTCTTCGTCTTCTTCTTTTACTTCTTCATCTTTTTCTTCTACTTCTTCTTCTTCGTCCTCTTCTACTTCTTCCTCTCATCTTCTTCTTCTTCTTCCTCCTCTTCCTTTTCATTTTCTTCATAACCAACATCTTCTACTTCTTATTCTTCTTCCTCTTCTTCTTCTACTTCTTATTCCTCTTCTTATTCTTTGTCTTCTTGCTCTTCTTCTTCTTCTTCCTCATGATCTACTTCTTCTACTCCTTCTTCTTCTTCTTCCTTGCCTACTTCATCTTCTTCTTCTTCTTTTGCATTTCCTTCACCTTCTTTATCTTCTTCTTCTTTCTCTTTTTCTTTGCCTTACTCTTCTTCTTCATCACCTTTTTTATCTTCTTTTTCTTCATTTTCTTCATCTTCGCCTTCTTCTTCTCCTTCTTCTTCTTCTTCTTGTTCTTCTTCTACTACTACTTGTTTCTGCTCTTTTGTTCTTCGTCTTATTCCTCTTCTTCATCTTCTTCTTCCTCTTTATCTTCTTCTTCTTCTTCTCCTCCATCTTCCTCGCCTACTTCGTCAACCTCTATTTCTTTTTCTTCTTCTTCACCTTCTTCATCTTCTTCTTCTATCTCTTCTTCTTTGTCTTACATTTCTACTACTTCTTCTTCTTCTTCTTCTTCTACTACTTCTTTTTCATCTTGTTCTTCATCTTTGTCTTCTTCTTCTTCTTCTTCCTCGTCTTTTTCTTCTTCTTCTCCTTCTTCTTCGACTTCTTCTTCTTCTGACTATTCTTCTTCATCTTCTTTTTCATCTTCTTCTTCATCTTCGTCTTCTTCTTTTTTACCTTCTTTTTTTCTTCTTTCTTCTTCTTCTTCTTATTATTATTATTACTATTCATCTTCTGCTTCTTTGTCGTTTTCTTTGTCTTCTATCACTTTGTCCTCTTCTTCTCCTTCTTCTTTGTCTACTTCCTCTTCTTCCTTTTCCTCTTTGCAATCGCCTTCTTCTACTTCTTCTCCCTCTTTTTCTTCTTCTCCTTCTTCTTCTTCATTTCCTTCCTCCTCATCTCCTTCTACTTCTTCGTTGTTATCGTCTTCTTCTTCTTCTTCATCTTCTTCCTCCTCTTTTTCATTTTCTTCTTCTTCTTCTTCTTAATCTTCTTCTTCTTCGTCTTTGTCTTCTCCTTATTTTTGTCCTTCTTCTTCTTCTTCTTCTTCTTCTTCTCTTTCTTCTCGTTCTTATCCTTCTTCTCCTTTTCTTCTTCTTCTTCTTCTTCTTCTTCAACTTCTTTGTCTTCTTCTTCTTCTTCTTCCTCTTCTTCTACTACTACTTCTTCTTTCTCTTCTTCTCCATGTTATTCTTCTTCTTCTTCTTCTACGTCTTCTTCTTCTTCTACGTCTTCTTCTTCTTCGTCCTCTTATTCTTCTTCTTCTTTTTATTCTTTTTCTTCTTCATCTTCACCTTCTTGTTCTACTTCTTCTTCTATTTCTACTTCTTCTTCCTCATTTTTTTCTTCTTCTTCCTCCTCTTTTTCTTCGTCGACTTTTTCTTTCACATCTTCTTCTTCTACTTCCAATATGTCTTCTTCTTCTTCTTCTACTACTACTTCTTCATCTTCTTCTAGTCCTTCAGCATTATCATCATCATCATCATCATCTTCCTCTTCCTCTTCTACTTCTTCTTCATCTTCTTCCTCTTCTTCATATTATTATTATTATTATTATTTTTATTGTTCTTCATCTTCTTCTTCATCTTGTTCTTGTTCTTCATTTTATTTTGCTTATTCTTCTTCATCTTCTTCTTCTTCATCACCTTCTTCATCTTCTTCTCCTCCTCCTTCTTCTCCTTCTACTTCATCTCCTTCTTCTACTTCCCCTTTTCCTTCTTTCGCTTCTTCTTCTTCTCCATCTTTTTCATCTTCTTCATCACCATCATCATCTTCTTCTTCTTCTCCTTCTTCTCTTTCTTCTATTTCTTCTACTTCTTCCTCTTCCTTTTCTTCTTCTTCTTCTTCTTCTTCTTTGACTGCGACTTTTTTCTACTTCATCTTTTTCTTCTTCTTCTTTTACCTCTTCACCTTCTTCTTCTTCTTCTTCATCATCTTCTTCTCCTTGTTCTCTCGTTCTTTTTCTTATTCTTCTTCTTCTTCCACTTCTTCTCTTTCTTCTTCTACTTCTTGTTCTTCCTCATATTCTTTGTCTTCTTGCTCTTCTTCTTCTTCTTCTTCTTCCTCCTCTTCATCTTCTTCTACCTTTCCATCTTCTTCTTCTTCAATGCCTACTTCGTCTTCTTCTACTTCTTTTGCTTCTTCTTCACCTTCAACTTCTTCTTCTTTGTCTTACACTTCTTCTTTTACTACTACTACTACTACCACTGCTTCTTCTTTTTCTTCTTGTTCTTCATCTTCATCTTCATCATCTTCTTCTTCTTCTTCTTCTTCTTCTGCTTCTTCAACTTCTAATTCTTCTTCTCCTTCTTATCCTTCGTCGTATTCCTATTCTTCTTCTTCTTCTTCCTCTTCCTCTTCATCTTCTCCTTCTTCTACTTCTTCCTCTTCTTCCTTGCCTACTTTGTCATCTTCTTCTTCTTTTGCTTCTTCTTCACCTTCTTCATTTTCCTTTTCTTTCTCTTCTTCTTTTTCCTCCTCTTCTTCTTTTTCCTCCTCTTCTTCTACTTGTTCTTCTTCTAATACTACTTCTTTTTCATCATCTTCTTCATCTTTGTCTTCTTCTTCTTCTTCTTCTTCTTCTTCCTCCTCTTTCTCTTCTT
>JAIUJO010000253.1:60000-72500 GCA_023846275.1 Vanilla planifolia | reverse complement strand
TCATCTTCTTCTTGTTGGTCATCTTCTTCCTTGTCTTCTTCTTCTTCATCCTCTCTACTTCTTCTTTCTCTTCTTCATCGTCTTATTCTTCTTCTTCTTCTTCTTCTTTTTCTTGTTCTTCTTCTTCTTCTTCTTATTCTTCTTCTTCTTCTTCAACATCTTTGCCTTCTTCTTCTTCCTCTTCTTCTTCTTCTTCTTCTCCTTCTTCTCTTTCATGTTCACCTTTACTTCCTCTTCCACTTTTCATCGTCTTCTCCTTCTTCATCCTCTTCTTCTTCTTCTTCTTTCGCTTTATCTTCTTCTTCTTCTTCCTCCTCATCATCATCTTCTTCCTCATCGTTATCATCTTCTTCTTCTTCTTCATCTTCTTTTTCTTCTTCCCCTTCTTCTTCTTCTTCTTATTCTTATTATTCGTCCTCTACTTCTTCTTCTTCTTCTTTTCCATCTTCTTCTTCTTCCTTTCCTACATCTTCTTCTTCTTCTTTTGCTTCTTCTTCACCTTTTTAATCTTCTTCATCTTTCTCTTCTTCTTTGTCTTAGTCTTCTTCTTCTTCTTCTTCTTTTAGTTCTTCATCTACTACTATTTCTTCTTCTTCCTTTGCTTCTTCATCACCACCTTCATCTTCTTCTTCTTTATCTTACTATTCTTCTTCTACTTTCTCCACTTTTTATCCTTTTTTTCGTTCTTCTTTGTCTTCTTCTTCTTCTACTACTTATGCTTCTTCTACTACTTTTTCATCCTCCTCTTCCTCTACTTCTCCTTCTCCTTCTTCTTCTTCTTCTTCTCCTTCTTCTCCTCCTCCTTCTTCTTCTTCTTCTTCTTCTTCTTCTTCTTCTCCTTCTTCTTCTCCTTCTTCTTCTTCTTCTTCTTCTTATTCTCCTTCTTCTTCTTCTCCTTCATCTTCTTCCCCTTGTTCTTCTTCTCCTTCTTCTTCTTCTCCTTCTTCTTTTCCTTCTTCTTCTTCTCCTTCTTCTTCTCCTACTTCTTCTTCTCCTTCTTCTTCTTCTCCTTCTTCTTCTTCTCCTTCTTCTTCTCTTCTTCTTCTTCTTCTCCTTCTTCTTCTTCTTCGTCTGCTTCTTCTCTTCTTTTCTTCTTTTCTTCTTCTTCTTCTTCTTCTTCATCATCTTCTTTTTCTTCTTCCTCTTCTTCTTTCTTCTTAATCTTCGTATTCGTCCTTTTCTTCTTCTTCTTCTTCTTTTTCATCTTCTTCTTCATCTCCTTCGTCTTCTTCTTCTTCCTTTCCTACTTCATCTTCTTCTTCTTCTTTTGCTTCTTCTTCACCTTCTTCATCTTCTTCTTCTTTGTCTTAGTCTTCTTCTTCTTCTTCTTTTGGTTCTTCATCTACTACTGTTTCTTCTTCTTCCTTTGCTTCTTCTTCCTTTGCTTCTTCTTCACCACCTTCATCTTCTTCTTCTTTATCTTGCTTTTCTTCTTCTACTTCTTCTTCTTCTTTCTCCTCTTTTTATCCTTTTTCTCCTTCTTCTTCTACTACTTATGCTTCTTCTACTACTTTTTCATCCTCCTCTTCTTCTACTTCTTCTTCTTCTTCTTCTTTGCCTTCTTCTTTTTCACCTTCTTCTTTTCTTCTTCTTCATCTTCTTCTTCTTCTTATCCATCTTCTTCTTCTTCGTCTTGTTATTTGTCTTCTACTTCTTTGCCTTCTTCTTGTTCTTCATCTTCTTCTTCTTCGTCTACTTCTTCTTGTTTGTCTTCTTCTTATTCTTCTTCTTCTTCTTCTTCTTCTTCTCCTTCTTCTTCTTCTTCTACTTCACCTTCTTGTTCTTCTCTTTTTACTTCTTCCCCTTTTTCTTCTTCTCTTTCTTCTTCTTCTTCTTCTTCTTCTTCATCTTGTTCTTGTTGCTCTTCTTTTATTTCTTCTTCTACTTCTTTTCCTTCTTTTTCTTCTTCACCTTATTATTCATCTTCTTCTTCCACTATTACTTATTATTCTTCTTCTTCTTCCTATACTTCTTCTTCTTCTTCTTCTTCTTCACCTTCTTCTTCTTCTTCTTCTCCTCCTTCTTGTTCTTCTTCTTCTACTTCTCCTTTTTGTTCTTCTCATTTTTTCTCCCTCCCCTTTTTGTTCTTCTCTTCCAACTTCTTCTTCTTCTTCTTTTTCTTCTCTTTTTTTATCTTCTCTTTTTTCTCCTTCCTCTTTTTCATCTTCTCTTTCTTCTTCTTCTTCTTCTTCTTCTTCTTCTACTCTTCTTTTTTTGCTTCTTCCTTTCTTCTTTTTTACTTCTTCTTCATCTTGTTCTTGCTGTTCTTCTTTTTTTTCTTGTTGTAGATCTTCATCATCATCTTCTTCTTCTTCTTCTTTTTCTTCTTCTTCTTCTTTTTCTCTCTTTACTTCTTCATATGCTTAATCCTTATCTTATACTTCTTCATCTTCTTCTTCTCCTTCTTCTTCTTCTTCTTCTTCTCCCTCTTCTTCTTCTTCTTCTTCTTCTTCTTGTTAATCTTCTTCTTGTTCTTCATCTTCTTCTTCTTCTTCCTCTCATTCTTCTTCTACTTCTTTTTCTTCTTCTTCTTCTTCTTCTTCATCATCATCATCATCTTCTTCTTCTTAATCATTATTATCAACTTTTTCTTCGACATCTTTTTCTTCTTCTTCTAGTCCTTATCTTTCATCTTCTTCTTCTTCTCCTTCTTCCTCTTCTTCTTCTTTCTCTTCTTCATCTTTTTCTTTTTCATTTTCGTCATCCTCTTTTCAATTTTCTTCTTCTTCTTAATCTTCCTCTTTTACTTCTCTTCTTCTCCTTTGCCACTTTTTCTTTTTCTTCTTCGTCTTCTACTTTTTCTTCTTCTTCTCGTTCTTATTCTTCTTGTTATTCTTCTCCTTCTTCTTCTTCTTCTTCATTCTCCTTGTCTTCTTCTTCTTCTTCTTTTTCTTCTTTATCTACTTCGTCTACTTCTTCTTCTTCTTCCTCTTGTTCTACTTCTCTTTCTTTTTGTACTTTTCTTCTTCTTCTTCTTTTTCTTTTCTTATTCTCTTTCTTATTCCTTTTCTACTTCTTCTTCATCTTCTTTGTCTTCTACTTCTTCTTCTTCTTCCTCACCTCCTCCTTTTTCTCCTTCCACTCGATCTTCTTCTTCTTCTTCCTCTTCTTCTTTTTCTTCTACTTCTTTGTCTTTTTCTTCTTCTTTCTTCTTCTTCATTCTTCTTCTTCTTCTTGTCCTTCTCCATCTTGCACTACTTCTTCTTCTTCTTACTCTTCTTCTTCTTCTTCTTCTTCTTCTTCTCCTTCTCCTACTCCTTTTTCCCCATCTTCTTCTCCTTCTTCTACTTCCTCTTCCTCTTCTTCTTCTTCTTCTTCTTCTTTCTTCTTCCACTTGTCCTTCCTAATTTTCTTCATCTTCTTCTTCTTTTTGCACTTCTTCCTCTTGTTCTTCTTTTTCTTCTTCTTCTTTTCTTTATCTTCTTCTTCTACTTCTTCTTCTTCTTCTTCTTCTGCTTAGTTTTCTTCACCTTCTTTTTCTTCTTCTTCTTCTTCATCACCATCATCATCTTCTTCTTCTTCTTCATATTCTTCTTCTTCTTCTTTTTTTCTACTTCTTCTTCTACTTCTTTTTCTTCCCCTTCTTCTTCGTCTTCACCTCCTCCATCTTCTTCTTCTTCATCATCATCATCTTCTTATTCTTTTTCTTCTTCTTCTTCTTCAACTTCTTCTTCTTCTTCTTCTTCTTCTTCTCCTTCTTCGTCATCTTCTCCTTTTTCTTCTCCTAGTTCTTCTTCCTCATCCTCTTATTCTTCTTCCTATTCAAATCATTCTTCTTTTACATCTTCATCTTGTTTTTCTCCATCTTCTTCTTCTTCTTCTTCTTTTTCTTCTTTTTCTTCCTCTTTTTCTTTTACTTCTTCTTCTTCCTCTTCCTCTGCTCCTTCTTCTTCCTCTTCTTCTTCTTCTTTTTCTTCTCCTTCTTCCTTTTCTTCTTCTTCTTCTTCTTCTTACTTCTCTTCTTCTCGTTCTTCTTCTTCTTCTTCTTCCTCCACTTCTTCTTCGCCTCTTCCTCCTACATCTTCATCACCTTGTTTTGCTCCTTCTCCAACTTCTTCATCTTCTTCTTCTTCTTCTTCTTCTTTTAGTTATCCTTCTTCTTCTATATCTTCTCCTTATTCTTCTTCTTCTCCTTCTTCTTCTTCTTCTTCTACTTCTTCTTCTTCTTCTTCTTCTTCATTTTCTTATACTTCTTCTCTTTCTTCTTTGTTCTCTTTCTTCTTGTACTTCTTCTTCTTCTTCCTCTTCTTCTTCTTCATTTTCTTCTTCTTCTTCTTTTCTTCTTTATTCTACTTCTTCTTATTCTTCTTTTTCTTCTTCTTCGTCTTCTTCTTGTTCCTCTTCTTCTTTGTCTTCTTCTTTTTCTTCTTCTTTCTCTTCTTCTTCATCTTTTTTTTTTCTTCTTCTTGCTCTTCTATTTTTTCTTCTTCTTTTTCTTCTTCTTCTTCTTCGCCTTCTTCTTCTTCCTCTTTGTTTTCTTTGTCTTCTTCTACCTTGTCTTCTTCTTCTTCTTCTTCTTCTTCTTCTTCATCATCATCATCTTTCTCTTCTTCTTCATCTTATTCTTCTTCTTCTTCTTCTTCTTCTTATTCTTCTTCGTTTTCCTCTTCATCTTCTTCTTCTTCTTCTCCTTCTTCTAAATCTTCTCCTTCTTCTAAATCTTCTTCTTCTTCTTCTTGTTCATCATCTTCCTTTTCTTCTTCTTTTTCTTGATCTTTCCCTACTTCTTCTTCATGTTCTTCTTCTTCATCTTCCTCTTATAATTCTTCATTAATCTTCTTCTTCTTCTTCTTCTTCTTCTTCTTTTCCTTCTTTCTTTTTCTTCTTTTCTTCTTCTTCTTCTTAATCTACTCCTTTTTCTTTATCTTCATCATCTTCTTCTTCTTCATCTTTTTTTTTCTTGTTCTTGTTCTTCTTCTACTTCTTCATCTTCTTCCTTTTCTTCTTCTCCTCCTTCTTCTTCTTCTTTCTCTTCTTCTTCTTCTTCTTCTTCTTCTTCTCCTTCCTCTTCAACTTCTTCTACTTCTTTACATTCTTCAACATCATCATCATCTTCTTCTTCTTCTCCTTATTAATCTTCTTCTTCTTCTCCT
Source organism: Vanilla planifolia (assembly GCA_023846275.1). NCBI lineage: Eukaryota > Viridiplantae > Streptophyta > Magnoliopsida > Asparagales > Orchidaceae > Vanilla > Vanilla planifolia. The sequence continues at coordinate 67,407 of JAIUJO010000253.1, read as the reverse complement.
TCTTTTTTACTTCTTCTTCTTTTCTTAAACTTCTTCTTCTTCTTCTTCTTCTTCTTCTTCATCTCCTTCTTCTTCTTCTTATTTGTCTTTTTCTTCTTCTTCTTTTCTTCTTGTTCTTCTTCTTCTTCTCCTTCTCCTTCTTCTTCTTCATCTTCTCCTTCTTCTTCTTCATCTTCTTCGTCTTATTTTTCTTCTTCTTCTTCTTCTTCTTCTTCTTCTTTTCTTCTTCTTCTTCTTCTTCTTCTTCTTCTTCTTCTTCTTCTTCTTTTCCTTCTTTTTCTTCTACATAATCTTCTTCTTCTTCTTCGACATCTTCTTTTTCTTCTTCTGCTTCCTCCTCCTCCTCCTCTTCTTCTTCTAATTCTTCATCTCCTTCTTTTTTTGTCTTCTTCTTCTTCATCTTCTACTTCTTCTCCTTCTTCTCCTTCTTTGCCTTCTTCTTCTTAAACTTCTTCTTCTTCTGCTTCTTCATCTTCTTTTTCTTCTTCTTCGTCTTCGTCTTCTTCGTCTTCTTCTTCTTCTTCTTCTTCTTTTTCTTCTTCTTCTTCTTCTTCTTCTTCTTCTTCTACTTCTACTTCTTTTTCTTCTTCTTCTTTCCTTCTTCTTCATCATCATCATCATCATCATCATCTTCTTCTTCTTCTTATTTTTCTTCTTCTTCTTCTTCTTCTTCTTTCTTCTTCTTCTCCTTCTTCTTCTTCTTCTCCTTCTTCTTCTTCTTCTTCTTCTGCTTCATTTGCCTTCTTTTTGTTCTTCTTCTTTGACTTCTTCACCTTCGCTTTCTTCTTCTTCTTCTTCATCATCTTTGCCTTCTTCTTGTTCTTCTTCTTTTTCTTCTTCACTTGGCTTTCTTCTTCTTCTTCTTCTTCATTTTCTTCCTCTTCTTCTTCTTCTTCTTCATCTTCTTCTTCTTCAACTTCTATTTTCTCTTCTTCTTCTTCTACTTCCTCTCCTTCGTCTTAATCTTTATCTTCTTATTCTTCCTCTTCTTCTTCTTCTTCTTTTTATTCTTCTTCTTCTTCAGCTTCTTCTTCTTCTTCTTTTTCGTCTTCTTTCTTTCATTTTTCTTCTGTCTTCCTCTTCGTTTTCTTCTTCTTCCTCTTCTTTTTCTTCTTCTACTTTTTTTACTTGGTCTTCTTCTTGTTGTTACACATCTTTGACTTCTTCTTCTTCTTCTTTTTCTTCTTTCTCTTCTTGCTTATCTTTTTCTTCATCTTCTTCTTCATTTCTTCTTATTTTTTTCTTCTTTTTTGTCTTACTCTTCTTCATGTTCTTATTCTTCTTCTTCGTACTCTTCTTCTTCTACTTCTTCTACTTCACCCTCTTCTTCTTCTTCTTCTTATTCATCTCTTTCTTGTTAAACTTCTTCTACTTCTACTTATTCCTCTTATTCTTCTTCATCTTCTTATTCTTCTTCATCATCTTCTTCTTCTTCTTCTTCTTCATTGTCGTCTTCTTCTTTTTTCTTCTTCTTTTTCTTGTTGTTGTTGTTCTTCTTCTTCTTCTTCTTCTTTGTTGTCTTCTTCTTTTTTCTTCTTCTTTTTCTTGTTGTTGTTGTTCTTCTTCTTCTTCTTCTTCTTCTTCTTCCTCTTCTTCTTCTTCTTCTTCTTATTCTTCTTCATCATCTTCTTCTTCTTCTTTGTATTCTTCTTCATTGTCTTCTTCATCATCTTCATTTTATTCTTTATCATCATTATCTTCTCATTCTTTTGCTTCTTCTTCTTCTACATCTTCTACTTCTCCTTCTTCTTCTTCTTCTTCCCCATCTTTTTCTTGTTCTTTTTTTGTTCTTCTTCTTCTTCTTTACTTTCCTCTTCTTCTTCTTCTACTTCTCCTTCTTTTTCTTCTTTATTATTGTCTCCTTCTTCTTCTTTTTCATCTTCTACTTCTTCTTCTTCTTTTTCTCCTTTTTCTTATTCTTTTTCTACTTCTTCTTCTTTCCCCTCTTCTTTGTCTTCTTCTTTTTCTTCTTCTTCTTCCACTTCTTCTACATTTTCTTCTTCTTCTTCTCTTTTTCTTCTTCTTCTTCTTCTCCTTCTTTGTCTTCTTCTTCTTCTTCCACTTCTTTGTTTTCTTCATCTTCTTTTTCTACTTTTTCTTAATCTTCTTCTTCTACTTCCTTTTAATATTATTATTATTATTATCAATGTTACCATTATTATTCTTACACTTCATCTTCTTCAACTTTTTCATCTTCTTCTACTACTTCATCATCTTCTTACACTTCATCTACTTCATCATCTTCTTTTTCTTCTTCTTCTTCTTCTTCTACTACTACTACTACTACTACTTCTTCTTCTTCTTCACCTTCTTCTTCTTCTTCATATTCTTCTTCTTCATCATCTTCTTCATCTTCTTCTCCTTATTCTTCTTGTTCTTCTTTGTGTTCTTCTTCTCCTTCTTCTGCTTCTTATACTTCTTCTTCTTCTTCTTCTTCTTCATCTCTTTTTTCTTCTTCTTCTCTTTCTCCTTCAACTTTGTTTTCTTCCTCTACTACGACTTCTTCTTCTTCTTCTTCTTCTTCTTCCTCTTCTTCTTCATTTTCTTCATCTTCTTCTTTTTCTTTCTTCATCTTCTTCTTCTTCTTCTTCTTCTTTGTTTTCTTCTACTTCTACTTCTTCCTCTTCATCATCTTATTCTTCTTCTCCTACATCTTCTTCTTCTTCTTCGATTTTTTCTTCTTCCTATTCTTTGTCATTTTCATCTTAATCGTCATCTTCTCCTTCATTTTCTTCTTCTTCTTCTTCTTTTTATTATTCTTCTTATTTTCCGACTACTTCTCCTACTTCTTCATAAACATCATCTTCTTCTTTTTCTTCTTCTTCTTCTTCTCCTTTTTTTATCTTCTTCTTCTTCTACTACTTTTTCTTCTTCTTCTTCCTTTTCTTCTTTTCTTCCCTCATGTTCTTCTTCTTCTCTTCTACTTCTTTTTCCTCTTCTTTTTCTCCTTCTTCTACTCCTTTTTCTTCTTCTTTTTATTCTGTTTATCCTTCCTCATCATCATCTTCTTCTTCTTCAACTTATTCATCTTCTACCCTTTCTTCATCATCTTTTCCTTCTTTTTCTCCTTCTTCTTCTTCTTCTTCTTCTTCTTCTTCTTCGACTTCTCCTTCTTCTTCTTCTTCTTCTTCTTCTTCTTTCCTTTTCTTCTACTTCTTTTGCTTTTTCTTCTTCTTTCTTCTTCTTGTTGTCCTTGTTCTTCATCTTGTTCTTCTTCTTCTTTTTAATCTTCTTCTTATTTTTCTTCTTCTTTCTTGTTCCACTTGTCCTTTCTTCTTCTTCTTCCTCTTCTTCTTCTTCTTTTTCTTCTTTTTCTTCTTCTTCTTCTTCCACTTCTTCTTCTGTTCTTTCTCTTTCTTCTTCTTCTTCTCCTTCTTCTTCTTCTTTGTCTTCTTTTTCTACTTCTTTATCTTCTTCCTCTTCTACATCTTCTTCTTCGTCCTGTTCTCCTACTTCTTCTAATTCATATTCTTCTCCTTTTTCTTCACCTTCTTCTTCTTCTTCTTCTCTTTCTTCTTCTACTTCTTTGTTTTCTTTATCTTCTTCTTCTTAATCATCATCTTCCTTTTCTAATTCTTTTTCTTTCTCTTCTTCTTCGTCTTATTCTTCTTCTTCTTCTCCTTATTCTTCATTTTCTTCTTCTTGTTCGTCTTCTTCTTATTCTTCTTCTTCTTCATCATCTTCTTCTTCTACTACTTCTTTTTCTTCCTCTCCTACTTCATCATCATCATCATCATCTTCTTCTTCTTTTTCTTCTTCTTCTTTTTCTTCTTGATCTTTCTCTTCTTCTTCTTCGTATTCTTCATCATCATCATCTCCTTAATCTTCTTCTTCTTTTTCTTCTTTTACTTCTTTTTTTTCTTCTTTTTCTTCTTCTTTTTCTTCTTTTTCTTCTTGTTCTTCACCAACTACTACTTCTTCTTCTTCTTCTTCTTCTTCTCCTTCATCTCTTTCTTCTTTTCTTCTTCAACTTTTTCTTCTTCTTCCCCTTTTTCTTGTTCTTGTTCTTCTTCTTCGTCTTCTTCTTCTTTGTCTTGTTCTTCATCTTCTTCCAGCTCTTCTTGTGATCCTTCTTTTCCTCCTTTCTCTTTTTCTTCTCGTTCTTCTCGTTCTTCTTCATCATCATCATCTTCTTCTTCTTCTTCATTTTCTTCATCATCATCATCTTCTTCTTCTTCTTCTCCTCCTTATTCTTCTTCTTCTTCTTCTTCTTCTTCTTCTTCGCCTTCTTCTTCTCCTACTTCTTCTTCTTCTACTTCTTCTTTTGCTTAAACTTCTTCTTTTTCTTCTACTTTCCTTTTCTTCTTCTTTGTTTTCTTCTTCTTCTGCACTTTTTTGTTATCTTCTTCCTCTTCTTCTTTTTCTTTTTCTTCTTCTTCTTTTCATTCCTCTTTTGCTTCTTCTACTACTTCTTCTTCTTCTTTTTCTTCTTCTTTTTCTCCTTCTACTTATTCTTGTTCTTCTTCTTGTTCTTGTTCTTCTTCTTCTTCTTCCTTCTTCATCTTCTTCTTCTTCCTTCTTCTTCTTCATCTTCCTTCTTCTTCTTCTTCCTCTTCATCTTCATCTTCTTCCTTCTTCTTCTTCATCTTCTTCTTCTTCTTCCTCTTCTTCTTGTTCTTCTTCTTCTTCTTCTTCCTCTTCTTCTTCTTCTTCTTCTTCTTCCTCTTCTTCTTCTTCTTCTTCTTCTTCTTCTTTTTCTTTGCCTTCTTTTTCTACTTCTTCATCTTCTTCCTCTTCTACTTCTTCTTCTTCCTCCTGTTCTCTTACTTCTTCTAATTGATATTCTTCTCCTTCTTCTTCACCTTCTTCTTCTCCTTCTTCTTCTTCTTCTTTGTTTTCTTTGTCTTCTTCTTCTTAATCATCATCTTCCTTTTCTTATTCTTTTTCTTTCTCTTCTTCTTCGTCTTATTCTGCTTCTTCTTCTCCTTATTCTTCATTTTCTTCTTCTTGTTCGTCTTCTTATTCTTCTTCTTCTTCTTCTTCATCATCTTCTTCTACTACTTCTTTTTCTTCCTCTCCTTCTTCATCATCATCATCATCTTCTTCTTCTTCTTCTTCTTCTTTTTCTTCTTGATCTTTCTCTTCTTCTTCGTATTCTTCATCATCATCATCTCCTTAATCTTCTTCTTCTTTTTCTTCTTTTACTTCTTTTTTTTCTTCTTTTTCTTCTTTTTTTTTCTTGTTTTTCTTCTTGTTTTTCTGATTTTTCTTCTTCTTCTTCACCAACTTCTACTTCTTCTTCTTCTTCTTCTTCTTCTTCTCTTTCTTCTTTTCTTCTTCAACTTTTTCTTCTTCTTCCCCTTTTTCTTGTTCTTGTTCTTCTTCTTCTTCGTGTTGTTCTTCATCTTCTTCCACCTCTTCTTGTGATCCTTCTTCTTCTCCTTTCTCTTTTTCTTCTAATTCTTCTTCATCATCATTATCTTCTTCTTCTTCATCTTCTTCATCATCATCATCTTCTTCTTCTTCTCCTCCTTATTCTTCTTCTTCTTCTTCTTCTTCGCCTTCTTCTTCTCCTACTTCTTCTTCTTCTACTTCTTCTTTTGCTTAAACTTCTTTTTTTTCTTCTACTTTCCTTTTCTTCTTCTTTGCTTTCCTCTTCTTCTGCTCTTTTTTGTTATCTTCTTCCTCTTCTTCCTCTTCTTCTTTTTCTTCTTCTTCTTCTTCTTTTCATTCCTCTCCTGCTTCTTCTACTACTTCTTCTTCTGTTTCTTCTTTTTCTCCTTCTACTTGCTCTTCTTCTTCTTCCTTCTTCTTCTTCTTCTTCTTCTTCTTCCTTCTTCTTCTTCATCTTCCTTCTTCTTCTTCTTCCTCTTCATCTTCTTCTTCTTCCTTCTTCTTCTTCTTCTTCTTCTTCTTCTTCTTCCTCTTCTTCTTCTTCTTCTTCTTCTTCTTCTTCTTCCTCTTCTTCTTCTTCTTCTTCTTCTTCCTCTTCTTCTCCTTCTTCTTCTTCTTCTTCTTCTTCTTCTTTTTCTTTGCCTTCTTTTTCTACTTCTTCTTCATCTTCTTCCTCTTCTACTTCTTCTTCTTCCTCCTGTTCTCCTACTTCTTCTAATTCATATTCTTCTCCTTCTTCTTCACCTTCTTCTTCTCCTTCTTCTTCTTCTTTGTTTTCTTTGTCTTCTTCTTCTTAATCATCATCTTCCTTTTCTTATTCTTTTTCTTTATCTTCTTCTTCGTCTTATTCTTCTTCTTCTCCTTATTTTTCATTTTCTTCTTCTTGTTCGTCTTCTTCTCATTCTTCTTCTTCTTAATCATCTTCTTCTTCTACTACTTCTTTTTCTTCCTCTCCTTCTTCATCATCATCATCATCATCTTCTTCTTCTTCTTCTTCTTCTTCTTCTTCTTCTTTTTCTTGATCTTTCTCTTCTTCTTCGTATTCTTCATCATCATCATCTCCTTAATCTTCTTCTTCTTTTTCATCTTTTACTTCTTTTTTTTCTTCTTTTTCTTCTTTATTTTCTTGTTTTTCTTCTTCTTCTTCACCAACTTCTACTTCTTCTTCTTCTTCTCCTCCTCCTCCTTCTTCTCTTTCTTCTTTTCTTCTTCAACTTTTTCTTCTTCTTCCCCTTTTTCTTGTTCTTCTTCTTCTTCTTCTTCGTGTTGTTCTTCATCTTCTTCCACCTCTTCTTGTGATCCTTCTTCTTCTCCTTTCTCTTTTTTTTCCCGTTCTTCTCGTTCTTCTTCATCATCATCATCTTCTTCTTCGTCTTCACCTTCTTCATCATCATGATCTTCTTCTTCTCCTCCTCCTTATTCTTCTTCTTCTTCTTCTTCTTCTTCGCCTTCTTCTTCTCCTACTTCTTCTTCTACTACTTCTTCTTTTGCTTAAACTTCTTCTTTTTCTTGTACTTTCCTTTTCTTCTTCTTTGTTTTCTTCTTCTTCTGCTCTTTTTTGTTATCTTCTTCCTCTTCTTCTTTTTCTTCTTCTTCTTCTTCTTTTCATTCCTCTCCTACTTCTTCTTTTTCTTCTTTTTTTCTCCTTCTTCTTGTTCCTGTTCTTCTTCTTCTTCTTCTTCTTCTTCTTCTTCTTCCTTCTTCTTCTTCTTCTTCTTCCTTCTTCTTCTTCATCTTCCTTCTTCTTCTTCCTCTTCATCTTCTTCTTCCTCCTTCTTCTTCTTCTTCTTCTTCTTCTTCCTCTTCTTCTTCTTCTTCTTCTTCTTCTTCTTCCTCTTCTTCTTCTTCTTCTTCTTCTTCTTTGCCTTCTTTTTCTACTTCTTCTTCATCTTCTTCCTCTTCTACTTCTTCTTCTTCCTCCTATTCTCCTACTTCTTCTAATTTATATTCTTCTCCTTCTTCTTCACCTTCTTCTTCTCCTTCTTCTTCTTCTTCTTTGTTTTCTTTGTCTTCTTCTTCTTAATCATCATCTTCCTTTTCTTATTCTTTTTCTTTCTCTTCTTCTTCGTCTTA
>JAIUJO010000253.1:52500-55000 GCA_023846275.1 Vanilla planifolia | reverse complement strand
TTTCTTCTCCTTCGTGTTCTTCTACTTGTTCTTCTTCTTCTTAATTCGTTATCATCATCTTCTTCTTCTTCTACAACTTCTAATTCTTCTTCTCCGTCTTCTTTTTCCTCTTCTTCCTCTTCATCTTCTTTTTCCTTTTCTTCTTATTCTTCTTCTTCTTATTATTATTATTCTTTTTCTACTTCTTCTACTTCATCTTAAGTTACTTATTCTTCTTTTACTACTTATTCTTCATCTTCTTCTTCTTCTTCTTCTTGTTCTGGTTCTTCTTCTTCTTCTTCTCCTACATCTTCTTCGTCTCCTTATTCTTCTTCTTCCTCTACTACTACTTTTTCTTGTTTGGTTTCTTCTTCTTCTTCTTCTTCTTCCTCCTCCTCCTCCTCCTTTGCTTTGTCTTCTTCCTCTTCCTCGTCTTCTTCTTCTTCTGTTTCTTCTTCTTCTCCTTCTACTTCTTCTTCTTCTTCTTCTCCTTCTACTTCTTCCCCTTTCTCTTCTTCTCCTTATTATTATTCTTCTTCTCTTGTTCTTCCTATTCTTCCTCTTCTTCAGCTTTTTCTTCTTCTTTTCCTTCTGCTTCTTCTCCTTCTTCTTCTTCTTCTTCTTCTTCTACTTCTTCCACTTTTTCTTCAACTTCTTCTTCTTGTTCGCCTTCTTCTTCTTCTTCTTAATCTTCCTCTTCTTCTTCTTCTTCATCTGCTTCTTCGTCTTCTTCTATTTCTTCATCTCAATTTTCTTCTTCTTATTCTTCTTCTCCTTCTCCTTCTTCGCCTTCTTGTCCTTCTTCTTCTTCAACTTATTGTACTTCGTCTTCTTTGTTTTCTTATTATTTTTCTTCTTCTTCTTCTTTTTCCTCGTCTACTTCTTCTCCTCCTTCTTCTTTCTTATTCTTCTTCTTCTTCTTCTTCTTCTTCTTCTTCTTCTTTATCTTCTTCCTCTTCTTTACATTCTTCTTCTTCTTCTCCTACTTCTTCTTCTTCTTCTTCTTCACTTTATTCATCATCTTTTTCTTCTTCTTCTTCTCCTTATTCTTCTTCTTCTTCTTCTCCTTCTTCTTCTATTACTTCTTCTTTTTTTTCTTTTTCTTCTTCTTTGTCATTTTCTTCTTCTTCTCATTCTTCATCTTCTTCTTCACCTTCTTCTTTTTCTTCTTCTTCTTCTTCTTCTTCTTCCTCTTCTTGTTCTTCTTCTTCTTCTTCTTCTTCTTCTTAATCTCTTCCTTCTTCTTTTTCTTCTTCATCATCATCATCTTCTTCTTCTTCTACTTCTTCTTCCTACTCTTTTTATTGTTGTTCTTCTTCTAATTCTTCTTCTTCATCTTCTTCTTCTTTCTTCAACTTCTTCTTCTTGCTCTTCATTATCTTCTTATTCTTTTTGCTCTTCTTCTTTGTTTGCTGCATCTTCTTCTTCCTGTTCTACTTCTTCTTCTACTTCTTCTTCTTCTTTCTCTTCTTCTTTGTCCTTTTCTTCTTCTTTATCATACTCATTTTCCTCTTCTTTTTCTTCTTCTTCTTCATCTTCCCCTTCTTCTGTCTCTTCTTCTGTCTCTTCTTCATCCTCTTCTTCTACTTCTCTTTCTTCTTCATCTTCTTCTTCTACTTCTCTTTCTTCTTCATCTTCTTCTTCTACTTCTCTTTCTTCTTCATCTTCTTCATCTACTTAACTTATTCTTCTTCTTCTTCATCATCATCATCATCATCAACATAATCTTCTTCTACTACTACTTCTTCTTCTTCTTTTAGAACTTCTTCTTCTTCTTCATCCTCTTCTTCATTTTTTCTTCTTCATTTTCTTCTTCTTGTTGTTGTTCTTCTTCTTCTCCTCCTTCTTCTTCTTCTTCTTCTTCTTCCTCCTCTTCTTCATCTTCTTCTTCTTCTTTTTCTTTTTCTTCATCTTCTTCTTATTCTTTGTATTCTCCTTCTTTGCCTTCTTCTTCTTCTTCTTCTTCTTCTTCAATTTTCTTCATAATCATTATGTTCCCATTAATCTTCTTCTTCTTCTTCTACTACTACTACTTCTCCTTCTCGTTCTTCTTCTTCTTCTTCTTCATCTTCTTCTTCTTCTTCCCATTGTATTTCTCGTTCTATTTTTTTTATTCTTCTTTATCTTCACTTCCTCTTCTTCTTCTTTTGCTTCTCCTTCTTCTTCTTCTTCTTCTTTATATTCTTCTTCTTCATCATCATCTTTTACTTCTTCTTCTTCTTCTTTTTCTTCTACTTCTTCTTCTTCGTCTTCTTCATCTGCTTCTTCTTCTTCTTTTTCTTCTTCTCCTTATTCCATGTCTTCTTCTTCTTCCTCTTCTTTTACTTCTCCGTCTTGTTCTTCTCTTATTGCTTTTTCCCCTACTTCTTCACTTTTTTCTTCTTCCTCCTCTTCTTCTTTTTCTTCCTCTTCTTCATTTTCTTCTTCTTCTTCTTCTACCTCTTCTTCTTTTTCTTCTTCTTCTTCTTCTTTTTCTTCTTCTTCTACGTCATTGCCTTATTCTTGTTTTCTTCTTTTCTTC
>JAIUJO010000253.1:40000-45000 GCA_023846275.1 Vanilla planifolia | reverse complement strand
ATGCTCTTGTTCTTCTTTGTCTTCTACTTCTTCTTCTTCTTCTTCTTCATCTTCTTCTTCTTCTTCATCATCTTCTTCATCTTCTTTGTTTTCTTCTTTTTCTTCTTCTTTCTCTTATCCTTCTTTGTCTTCCCCTTCTTCATCTTTGTGTTCTACGTCTTCTTCTTCTCGTTCTTCATCTGCTTCTTCCTCTTCTTCTTGTCCATATTATTATTATTATTATTATTCTTCCCCATCTTTTTGTTCTTCACCTTTTTCCTCTTTCTCTTCTTCCTCTTCTTCTTCTTCTTCTTCTTCTTTTCCTTCAACTTTATCTTCTTCTTTTTCTTCTTCTTCTTTCATCATCCACATATTATTCTTCTTCTTCCTCTTCTTCTTCTTCTTCTTCATCTTCTTCTTTATCATTATCATCGTCATCTTCTTCTTCTTCTTCTTCTTCTTCTTCTTCCTCTTTTTCTTCTTCTTCGTCTTCTTATTCTTATTCTTGTTCTTCTTCTTTTACTTGTTCCTCTTTTTCTTCTTCCTCTTCTTTTTCTTCTTCTTGTTCTTCTTCTTCTTCTTTGTCTACTTGTTCTTCTTATTCTTCTTCTTTTTCTTATACTTTTTCTTCTTCCTCTTCTTCTTCTTCTTTTGTTTCTTCTTCTTCCTCTTCTTTTTTTTAATTCTTATTCTTCTTTTTCTTGCTCTTCTTCTTCTTTATATTTGCCTTATTCTTTGTTGTCTTCTTTTTCTTCTTCTTCTACTTTTTCTTCTTCTACTTCTTCTTCTTCTTCTTCGTCTTTTTCTTCTTCTTCTTCTTCTTCTTCTTCTTCTTCTTCTTCTTCCTCCTCCTCCTCCTCTTCCTCATCTTTTTTTCTCTTCTTTTCTTCTTCTTCTTCTTCTTCTTTTTCTTCTTTTTCTTCTTCTTCAACATCTTTTTCTTCTTCTTCTTCTTCTTTCTCTTCTTTTTCTTCTTCTTCCTTTTCCACTTCTTCTTCATCGCCTTCTTCATCTTCTTCTTCTTCTTCATCTTCCTTTTTTTCTTCATCATCTTCTTCTTCTTCTCTTTCTTCATCTTCTCCTTCTACATGTTCTCCTTCTGCTTCTTCTTCTTCTACTTCTTCTTCTTCTTATTCTTCTTCTTCTTCTTCTTCTTCACCTTCTTCTTCTTTCTCTTTGCTATCTTCTTCTTCGTCATCTTCTACTTCTTCTTTTTCTTCTTCTTATTCTCCTTCCTCTTCTTTTTCTTCTTCTTCTTTGTCTTCCTCTTATTCTTCTTCTTATTGTTCTTCTTCTTCATCTTCTTCTGCTTATTCTTCTTTATCATCAATAATATCATCAACTATTACTTCTACTTTTTTAGTTTCTTCTTCTTTGTCTTTTTCTTCTCCTTCTTCATCATCATTTTCTTCTTCTTCTTCTTCTTCCTATTCTTCTGCTTCCTCTTTTTTTTCTTACTCTTCTTCGCCTTTGTCATCGTCTTTTTTGCCATCCTCTTCTTCTTCTTCTTCTTCTTCTTTGCCTTCTTCTTTGTCTTATCCTTCTTCGTTTTCTTCTTCTTCTTCTTCATAATCATCTTTTTTTTCTTATCTATCTCTTCTTCTTCTTCTTCTTCTTCTTTTTACTCTTCTTCTTCTTCTTCTTCATTGTCTTCTTCTTCTTCTCCCTCCTTTTCTTCTCCTTCAGCTTATACTTCTTCTACTTCTTCTTCTTCTACTTCGTCTTCTTCTTCTACTACTTCATCTTCTCTTTCTTCTTCTCTATCTTCTTCTTCTTCATCATCATCTTCATCTTATTCTTCTCTTCTTTTTCAACTTGTATTTTCACTTTCTGCTTTAACCTCTTCTACTTCTTCATCATCATCATCATCATCTTCTCCTTCTTCTTGTTACTCTTCTTCTTCATCATCATCCTCTTCTTCTTCTTTTTCTTTTTCTTCTTTTACTCCATCATCTTCTTCTTCTTCTTTTTCCTCTTCTTCTACTTCTTCATTGTCATCTTCTTCTACTTTTATGTCTTCTTATTCTTATTCTTCTTCTTCTACTCCTTTACTTTCTTCTCTTTCTTCTTCTTTTACTTCTCTTTTTGCTTATTGTTCTTTGTCTTCCTCTTGATCATCTTTCTGTTCTTTATTTTCTTCTTGTTCCTAATCTTCTACTTCTTCTTTATCTTCGTCTTCTTCTTCATCTTCTTCTTCTTCTTCTTCCCCTTCTTCTTCATCTTCTTCTTCTTCATCTACTTCTTCTTTGTCTTTGTCTCCTACTTCTTCTTCTTCTTCTTCTACTAGTACTACTTCTTGTTCTTCTTCTTCTTTTTCTTCTTCCTCTTCTTCGACTTCTCATTCTTCATGTTCTTCTTATTCTTCTTCTTGTTCTTCTTTTTCTTCTTCCTCTTCTTCTTCTTCTTCCACTTCTTCTTCTTCTTCTTCAACTTCATTATTTCTCCTTCGCCTTCTTCTTCTTCTTCTTCTTCATGTTCTTCTTCTTATTCTTCTTCTTCTTCATCTTCTGGATATTTTTCTTCTTTTTCTTCTTCCTCCTCTTCTTCTTCTTCTTCATTTTTATCTTCTTCTTCTTCTTTTTCATGTCCTTTTTCTTCTTATTCTTCTTCTTCTACAACTTCTTTTTGATCTTCTTCTTCTTTTTCTTCATCTTCTTCTTCTTCTTCCTCTTCTTATTTTTCATCTTCTCCTTCTTCTTCGATGTCTTCTTCTTCATCCTTTTCTATTTCTTTTTCTTCTTCCTCTTTGTCTACTTCTTCTTCTTTGGCTTTTTCTTCATCATCTTCTTCTTCTTCTTACTCTACTTCATCTTCATCTTCTTCTTCTTCTTCTTCTTCACCTTCGTCATCTTCTTCTTTTTCTTCTTCTTCTTCGTCATCTTCTACTTCTTCTTCTTCTCGTCCTCCTTCCACTTCTTCTTGTTCTTTTTAAACTTCTTCTTTTTCTTCTTCTTTTTTCTTCTTCCACTTCTTCTACTTCTTCTTCTTCTTCATATTCACCTTCATCTTTGTTATTATCTTCTTCCTCCTCTTCATCTTCTTCTTATTCTTCTTTTTCTTCTTCTTCATCTTCTTCTTGTTCTTCTTCTTCTTCTTCTTCTTTTTCTTCTTCCTCATCTTCTTCTTCCTCATCTTCGTCTTCCTCTTCTTTGTCCTCATCTTCATGTTCATCGCCTTCTTGTTCTTCTTCTTCTTCCCCTTTGTCTTATTCTTCTTCTTCATCATCTTCATCATCTTCTTCTCCTTCTTGTACTTCTTTTTCTTCGTTTTGTTCATTGTCTTTATCTTCTTTGTCTTCTTTTTCTTCTTCTTGTTCTTCATCTTATTCTTCTTCTCGTTCTTCTTCTTCTTCTTCCTCCTCCTCCTCTTCTACTTCTTCTTTCTCTTCCTCTTCTTCTTCTTCTTCTTTTTCTACTCTTTTTTCTTCTTCTTCATCTTTTTCTTTTTCCACTTCTTCTTCTGCTTCTTATTCATCTTCTTCTTCTTCCTCTCGTTCTTCAGCTTCTTCTTCTTTTTCCTCTTCTTCTTCTTCTTCTCGTTTTTCTTCTCCTTCTACATCTTTTCTTTCTACTTTTCTTCTTATTCTTCTTCTTCTTCTTCTTCTTCTTCCTCCTCTTCTTCTACTTCTTCTTATTTTTCTTCTCCTTCTTATTTTTCTTCTCCTTCTTCTTGTTCTACTTCAACTTCTAGTTCTTCTTCACCTTCTTCTTCTTTTCCTTTGTCTTCTTCTTTTTTATCTTCTTCTACTTCTTCTTCTCCTCCTCCTCCTTCTTCATCCCCTTCTAATTCTTCTCCTTAATATGCTTCTTCTTCTTCTTCCGCTTCTTCTTCTACTTTTTTGCTTTCCTTTTCTTCTTCTTCTGCTACTTCTTCTTCTTCTTTATCGTCATCATCATCTTCATCTTCTTCTACTTCTTCTTTTTATCCTCCTTCATCTATTTCCTCTTCTTCTTCTTCTTCTTCTTCTTCTTCTTCTTTCTGTTCTTCTTCTTCCACTTCTTTGACTTCTTCGCCTTCTTCTTCGTCTTTTTATTTTGTCTTCTTCTTCATTATCATCTTCTTCTACTTCTCGATATACTTCTTCTTTTTTTGTCTTCTTCTTCTTCTTCTTCTTAATCATCATCGTCATCATCATTACCTTCTTCTTCTTCTTCTTTTACACTTCTCCATCTTTTTCTTCTCCTTCTTCTTCTTATCCTTCTCCTCTTTCTTACTCTTCTTCTTATTCTTCTTCCACCTTTTCATCTTCAAGTTCTTTTTCTTCTCCTTCTTCTTCACATCTTCTTCATTTTCTTTTTTTTTTTCTTCTTCTTCTTCTTCCTCTTCTTCTTTTTTTTTCTTCTTCTTCTACTTCTTTTTTCTTCTTCTTCTCCTTGTTATTCTCATTCTTTATCACCATCATCTTCTTCTCCTACTTTTTCTTCATCATCATCATCGTCGTCATCATCATCATCATCATTTTCTTCTTCTTCTTCTTCTTCTTTTTCTTCTTCTACTTCTTCTTCTTCTTCTTCTATTTTTTTTTCTTCTTCTTCTTTTTCTTCTTCTTTTTCATCTTCTTCTACTTCTTCATCGTCTACTTCTTCTACCTTTTTGTCTTCTTCTTATACTTCTTCATCTTCTTTTTCTTCTTCTCCTTCTTCCTATTCTTCTTCTTCTTCTTCTTCAACTTCTTTGTCTTATTCCTCTTCTTTCTCTCCATCTTCTACATCTTTGTCCTTTTCTTCTTCTTCTTCTTCTCCTTCTTTGCCTTTTTCGTCTTCTTCTTCTTCTTCTTCTTCTTTTCCCCTCTTCTTCTTCTTATTCTCCATCTTCTTCTTCTTCTTCTTCTTCTTCTTCTTGCTCTTCCTTTTCTTCTCCTTCTACTTCTTTCTCTTCTTGCTCTTCCTCTTCTTCTTCTTCTTCTTCTTCTTTTTCTTCCTCTTCCTCTACTACTTTACCTTCTTGTTTTTTTTGATATCTTTATTATTCTTCTTCTTCTTCATTTTCTTCTTTTTTGTTTACTACTTTTTCTTCTTGTT
>JAIUJO010000253.1:20000-27500 GCA_023846275.1 Vanilla planifolia | reverse complement strand
TCTACTTCTTCTTCTTCTTCTTCTTCTTATCCTTTTTCTTCTTCTCTTCTAATTCTTCTTCTTCTTCATCTCCTTCTTCTTCTTTTTCTTCTTCTATGCCTTCTTCTTCTTCTGCTTCTCCTTCTTCAGTTTCCTCTTATTCTTCTTCTTCTTCTTCCTCTTTTTCTTCTTCTACTTTTTCTTCTTCTTAAACTATTTCTACTACTTTTTCTTATTATTATTATTATTATTATTATTGTTATTACTGTTGTTATTGTTATTATTGTTGCTAATTTTATTATTAATATTTTTATTTTCCTCTTCTACTTTTTCTTCTTGTTCTTCTACATCATCATCTTCTTCCTCTTCTTCTCATTTTTCTTCTTCTTCTTCTTCTTTTTCTTCTTCTTTTTCTACTTCTTCCTTTTCTTCTTCTTTTTCTTTTCTTCTTCTTCTTCTTCTTCTTCATCTTCATCATCATCATCTTCTTCTTCTTCTTCTTCTTCTTCCGCTTCTCCTTCTTCTTCTTCCGCTTCTCCTTCTTCTTCTTCTTCTTTTTCCTCTTCTTCATCTTCTTCTTCTTCCTCTTCTTCATCATCTTCTTCATCTTCTTCTTCTTTTTCTTCTTCTTCTTGTTCTTCTTCTTCTTCTTCTTCTACTTCCTCTACATCTTTTTTTTCATTTTCTTCTTTTTCTACTTCTTCGCCTAATTCTACTACTTCTTCTTCTTCTTCTCTCTATTTTTTTTTCTCATTCTTCAATTTCATCTCCTTCTTCTTCATCTTTTTCTTCTGCTTCTTCTTCTTCTTCTTCTTACTCTTCTTCTTCTTCTTTTCTTCTTCTTCTCCTTCTTCTTCTTCTTCTTCTTCTACTTTTTCTATTTCTTCTTCTTCTACTTCTTCTTCTTCTTCTTCTTTTTCCTCTTCTTCTTCCTTATTTTATTCTTTTTCTTCTTCTCATCTTATTCTTCTTCTTCTTCATCACCTACTTGTTCATCTTCTTCTCCTCCTTTATCTTCTTCTTCCCTTTCTTAAGCTTCCTCTCTTTCTTCTTTTACTTCTACTTCTTTTTCTTCTATGTCTTCTACTTTTTCTTCTTGTTCACTTTTTTTCTTCTTCTTTTTCTACTACTACTAATTATTATTATCATTATAATTGTTATTCTTCTTCTTCTTTTTCTTCTTCTACATCATTATCTTCTTCCATTTCTTCTCATTTTTCTTCTTCTTCTTCTTCTCCTCCTTTTTCTTATTCTTCTTCTTCTTTTTCTTATTTTTCTTCTTCTACCTCATTTTCTCATTCTTCATCATCATCATCTTCTTCTTCTTCTTCTTCTACTTCATCTTTTTCTTCCTCTTCTTCTTCTTCTTGGTCTTGTTCTTCTTCTTCCTTTTCTTCATCATCTTCTTCTTCTACGCTTCTCTTTCGTCCTCTTCTTCTTCTTTTTCTTCTTCTTGTTCGTCTTCTTCTTCTTCCTCTTCTCCTTCTTCTTCTTCTTCTTCTTCTTACTCTACTTCTTTTTTTTCCTCTTCTTCTTCTTCCTCCTCCTCCTTCTTCTTCTTCTTCTTTTTCTTCTTCTCTTTCTTCATCTTCTTCTTCATTTTCTTCCTCCTCTTCTACTTCTTCTCCTTCTTGTTCTTCTTCTTTTGCGTCTACTTCTTCTCTTCTCCTCCTCCTTGTTCTTCCTCTCCTTCTTCTTCTTCTCCTTCTTCTTCTTCTTCTTCTTCTTTTGCCTCTACTTTTTCTTCTTCTTCTTCTTCTTCTTCCTCTCCTTCTCCTTCTTCTCCTTCTTCTTCTTATTCCTCCTCTACATCTTCTTCTTCTTGCTCTTCTCCATTTTCTTCTTCTTCTTCTTCCTCTTCTCTTCTTCTTCTTCTTATCATTCTTCTTCTTCTCCTCCTTTATCTTCTTCTTCTTATTCTTCTTCTTCTTCTTCTTCATCATCTTCCTCTTCTACTACTTCTTCGTCTTATTTTTCTTCTTCTTCTTCTTCTTCTTCCTCCTCTACTTCTTCTACTACTTCTTCTATTTCTTCTTCTTCTTCTTCTTCTTCTTCTTCTTCTTCCTCCTTTTCTCTTCTAATTCTTCTTCTTCTTCTTCTCCTTCTCCTTCTTTAGCTTGCTCTCCTTCTTCTTCGTCTTCTACTCTTTTTTCTTCTTCTCTTTATTCTTCTTCTTATACTTCTTCTACTGCTTTTTTCTTATTATTAATATTATTATTATTATTTTTGTAATTATTATAATTGTAATTATTATTATTATTAATATTGTTATATTCCACTTTTTCTTTTTCTTCTCTTTTTTCTACATCATCATCTTCTTCCTCTTCGTCTGGTTTTTCGTCTTCTTCTTCTTCTTCTTCTCCTTCTTTTTCTTTTTCTTCTTCTTTTTCTTCTTTTTCTTCTTCATTTCTTATTCATCTTCATCATCATGATCTTCTTCTTCTTCTTCTTCTTCTTCTTCTTTTTCCTCTTCTTCATCTTCTTCTTCTTCCTCTTCTTCATCATCTTATTCATCTTCTTCTTGTTTTTCTTCTTCTACTTCTTCTTCCCTTTCTTCTTCTTATTTTCCTTCTTCTTTTTCTTCATCATTTTAATCTTCTTTTTCATCTTTCGTTTCTTCTTGTTGTTCTTCTTCTTCTTCTTTTTCTTCTTCTTCTCCTTCTTCTTCTTCTTCTTTTTATTCTTGTTCTACTTCTTCTTCTTCTTCTTCTTCCTCTTCTTCTTTGCTTTCTGTTGTTGTTGCTCTTCTTCTTCTTCTTCTTCTTCTTCCTCTTCTGCTTCTTCTTCTACTTTTTTTTATTCTTGCTCTTCTCCTTTTTCTATTCCTTCTTCCTCTTCTTCTTCTTCTTCTTCTTCTTCTTCTCATTCTTCTTCTTCTTGTTCATTTTCTTCTTCTTCTTCTTCTTCTCCTTCTTATTCTTCTTGTTCTTCTTTTGCCTCTACTTCTACTTCTTCTTCTTCCTCTCCTTCTTCTTCTCCTCCTTTTTTTCTTCATCTTCCTCTAAATCTTCTTCTTCTTCTTGTTCTTCTCCATTTTCTTCTTCTTCTTCTTCCTGTTCTCTTCTTCTTCTTCTGCTTCTTCCTCTTCTTCTTCTTCTTCTACTTCTCCTTCTTCTTCTTCTTCTTCATCTTCTTCTTCTGCTACTTCTTCTCCTCTTCTTCTTCTTTCTCTTCTTTTTCTTCTTCTTCTTCTTCTTGTTCTTCTTCTTCTCCTTTTTCTTTTTCTTCTTCTACTACTACTTCTTCTTCTTCTTCTTCTACTTCTTCTTCTTCCACCTCTTCTTTTTCTTATTTTTTTTCTTTTCCTTCTTCTCATCTTATTCTTCTTCTTCTTCTTCACCTACTTGTTCAACTTCTTCTCCTCCTCTATCTTCTTCTTCCCCTTCTTAAGCTACCTCTCCGTCTTCTTCTTTTACTTCCACTTCTTGTTCTTCTACGCCTTCTTCTACTTTTGCTTTTTCATCTCTTTTTTCTTCCTCTTTTTCTACACTACTACAACTTATTATTACTATTATTATTATTATTATAATTTTTATTATTATTCTTCTTCTTCTACATCATCAACTTCTTACACTTCTCCTTTTTCTTCTTCTTCTCCTTTTTATTCTTGTTCTTCTTTTTCTTCTTCTTTCACATTTTCTCATTCGACTTCATCATCATCTTCTTCTTGTTCTTCTACTTCTACTTTTTCTTGCACTTCTTTCTGTTCTTCTTCTTCTTCTTCTTCTTCTTCCTTTTGTTCATCATCTTCTTCTTCTATTTTTCTTCTTCATCCTCATCTTCTTTTTCTTTTTCTTCTTCTTGTTCATCTTCTTCTTCTTTCTCTTCTCCTTCTTCTTCTTCTTCTTACTCTTCTTCTTGTTTTTCCTCTTCTTCTTCTTCCTCTTCTTCACCTCCTCCTCCTTCTTCTTCTTCTTCTTCTTCATTTTCTTCTTCTTCTTCTTCTTCTTCTTATCCTTCTTGTTCTTCTTATTTTTCTTCTTTTGCCTCTACTTCTTCTTCTTCTTCTTCTTCTTCTTCTTCCTCTTCCTCTCCTTCTTCTTCTTCTCCTTCTTTTTCTTCTTCTTATTCTTCTTCTTTTGCCTCTACTTCTTCTTCTTCTTCTTCTTCATCTTCCTCTCCTTCTTCTTCTTCTCCTTCTTTTTCATCTTCTTCCTCTACATCTTCTTCTTCTTGTTCTTCTCCATTTTCTTCTTCTTCTTCTTCTTCCTCTTTCCTTCTTCTTCTTGTTCTTCTTCTTCACCTCCTTCTTTATCATCATCATTTTCTTCTTCTTCTTCTTCAACTTCTTCTTTTTCTTCTTCTTCTCCTTCTTCATCTTCTTCTACTTCTTCTACTACTTCTTCTTCTTCTACTTCTTCTTCTACTACTTCTTCTTCTTATTCTTTTTCTTCTTCTTCTTCATCTCGTTCTTCTTCTTCTTTCACTCCTTCTTCTTCTTCTTCTTCTTCTCCTCCTCCTTCTTCAGCTCCCTCTCCTTCTTCTTGTACTTCTTCTTCTCCTTTTTCTTCTTCTCCTTATTCCCCTTCTTATGCTTCTTCCACTACTTTTTTTTCTTTTTAATATTATTATTATTATTATTCTTATTATTATTGTTACTATTATTATTATAAATATTATTATATTCCTCTTCTTCTTTTTCTTCTTGGTCTTCTACATCATCATGTTCTTCTTCTTCTAATTTTTCTTGTTCTTCTTCTTCTTCTCCTTCTTTTTCTTTTGCTTCTTTTTCTTCCTCATTTTCTTCTTCTTCTTCTTCTTCTTCTTTTTCTTATTCATCTTCATCATCATGATCTTCTTCTTCTTCTTCCTCTTCCTCTTCTTCATCTTCTTCTTCTTCCTCTTCTTCATCATCTTCTTCATCTTCTTTTTTTTTTCTTTTTCTTCTTCTTCTTCCTCTTCTTCTTCTTCTTCTTCTTCTTCTTCTTCTTTATCAACATCTTCCTCTTCTTGGACTTCCTCTGCTTCTTCTTTTTTAGTTCCTTCTTCTTCTTCTTCTTTGCCTAATTCTACTTCTTCATTTTCATCCTGTTGTTATTATTATTATTATTATTATTATATTATTGTTATTATTATTATTATTATTATTCTACTTCTCCTTCTTCTTCTTCAATTTATTCTTCATCTTCTTCTTCATCTACTTCTTCTTCTACTACTTTTTCTTCTTCTTCTTCATCTTCTTCTTCTTCTTATTCTTCTTCTTCTTCTTCTTCATCTTCCATTTTTTCTTCCTCTTCCTCTTCATCTTCTTCGTCTTCTTCGTCTTCTTCTTCTTCTTAGTCTTCTTCCTCTTTTTTTCTTTTTCTTCTTCAACTCTTTATTCTTCTTCTTTTTCTCCTACTTCTTGTTCTTCTTCTTTTGCTTCTTCATGTTCCTCTCCTTGCTCTTCATCTTATTCTTCTACTTTTTCTTTTTCTTCTTCTTCTTCTTCTACTACTACTACTTCTTCTTCCTCTTCATTTTATTCTTTTTCTTCTTCTTCTTCATCACCTACTTCTTCTTCTTCTCCTCTTACTTTATCTTCTCCTTCCCTTCCTTAAGCAACCTATCCTTCTTCTTCTCTTACTTCTACTTCTTTTCTCCTACATCTTTTTCTACTTTTTCTTCTTCATCTCTTTTTTTCTTCTTCATCTTCTACTACTACTACTTACTACTATTATAATTATTATCATAATTCTTCTTCTTCTTCTTCTAAATCATCATCTTATTCCACTTCTTCTACTTTATCTTCTTCTTCTGGTTCTTCTCCTTGTTTTCTTCTACTTCTTCTTCTCTTTCTTCTTCTTCCTCATTTTCTCATTCTTCACTTCTTCTTCTTCTTCTTCTTCTTCTTCTTCTTCTTTTACTTCTTTTTCTTCCTCTTCTTGTTCTTCTTCTGTTTCTTCTTCTTATTCTTCTTCTTCTGCTTCAACTTCTTCGTCTTCTTCTTCCTTTTCTTCATCATCATCAACAACTTCTTCTTCTTCTTCTTCCTCTTCTTCTTCTTCTTCTTCCTCTTCATCGTCTTCTTCTTCTTCCTCTTCTGCTTCTTCTTCTTCTTCCACTTACTCTTCTTCTTCTTCTTCCTCTTCTTTGCCTCCTCCTCCTCCTTCTTCTTCTTCTCTTTCTTCATCTTCTTCTTCATATTTTCAACATCTTCTTCCTCTTCTCCTTCCTGTTCTTCTTGTTCTTCTTCTTTTGCCTCTAGTTCTTCTTCTTCTTCTTCTTCTCCTTCATCTTCCTCTCATTCTTCATCTTCCCCTTCCTCTTCTTCTTATTCTTCTTCTTTTGCCTCTACTTCGCCTTCTTCTTCCTCTTCTTCTTCTTCTTCATCTTCCCCTCCTTCTTCTTCCCCTTCTTTTTCTTCTTCTTCCTCTTAATCTTCTTCTTCTTGTTGTTATTCTCCATTTTCTTCTTCTTCTACTTCCTCTTCTCTTCTTCTTCATCTTCTTCTTCTTTTTGTTCTCCTCCATCTTCTTCTTCTTCTTGTTCTCGTTCTTCTTCTTCTTCATCTTCTTCTTCTTCTACTTCGTCTTCTACTTTTTTTTTCTTCTTCTTCTTCTTCTTCCTCTTCTTGTTCCTTCTCTTTTTCTTCTTCTACTTTTTCTTCTACTTCTTCTTCTTCTACTTCTTCTTCTACTTCTTCTTCTTCTCCTTCTTCTTCTTCTTCTTCTTCTTCTTCTCTTCTAGTTCTTCTTCTTTATCTCTTTCTTCTTCTTCTTCTTCTTTTTCTTCTTCTACTCCTCCTTCTTCTTCTTCTTCTTGTTCTGCTTCTTCGGGTTCCTCTCCTTCTACTTCTCCTTCTTCTCTGCCTTCTTCTTCTTCTCTGCCTTCTTCTTCTTCTCTGTCTTCTTCTTCTATTTATTCTTCTTCTTCAACTTCTTTTACTACTTTTTCTTATTACTATTATTATTATTTTATTATTATTTTTATTATTTTTATTATTATTATGGTTATTATTATTATAGTTACTATTATTTTCAACATTACTATATTCCTTTTCTTCTTTTTCTCCTTGTTCTTCTACGTCATCTTCTTCCTCTTCTTCTAGTTTGCCATCTTGTTTTTCTTCTACTTTTTCTTCTTCTTTTTCTTGTTCTTCCTCTTTTCCTTCTTTTTCTTCTTCTTCTTCTTTTTCTTATTCATCTTCATCATCATGATCTTCTTCTTCTTCTTCTTCTTCCTCCTTTTTGCTTCTTCTTCTTCTTCTTCTTCTTCTTCTTCTCCTTCTTCTTCTTCTTCTTCTTCTTCATCCTCTTCTCCTTCTTCATCTTCTTCTTCTTCTTCTTCCTTATTTTCTGCTTCTTCTTCTTCTTCTTCTTCTTTATCAAAATATTCCTCTTCTTCTTCTTCTACTTCCTCAGCTTCTTCTTCTTCGTTTTCTTCTTCTTCGTCTTCTTCTTTGCCTAATTCTAGTTATTCTTCTTTTTCTTATTATTATTATTATTATTATTATTATTCCTATTCTACTTCTTCTTCTTCTTTAATTACTCTTCTTCTTTTTCTTCTTCTACTCCTTTCTCATCTTCTTCTTCTTCTTCT
>JAIUJO010000253.1:10000-12500 GCA_023846275.1 Vanilla planifolia | reverse complement strand
TCTTCTTCTACTCTTCCTCCATCTTCTTCTTTTTCTTCTGATCTTCTGTTTCATCAATTGCCTCTACATCTTCTAGATCTTCTTCTTCTTCTTCTTCTTCTTCTACTTCTTCTTCTTCATCTTCTTCTCCTTCTCCTTTTTTATCTTCTTCTTCCTTTTCTTCTTCCTCTTCTTCTTCTCCTACTCCTCTGGCCTTTTTTTCTTCTTTTTCTACTTCCTCTTCGTCTTCTTATCCTTCTCCTTCTCCTTCTCCTTTTTCTTCTTCATCTTCTTCTACTTCTTCTTCTTGTTCTTCGCCTTTTCTTTCTTCTTCTTCTTCTTCTCCTTCCTCTTTTCTTCTGTTTCTCCTTGTTCTTCTTCTTCTTCTTCTTCTTCTTCTTCTTCTTCTTCTTTTCATCTTCTTCTTCTTCTTCTTCATCTTCTTCCTTTTCATCTTCTTTTTCTTCATCTTCTACCTCTACTTCTTCTTGATTTTCTTCTTCTTCATCTTCTTCTTCTTCTTCAACTCCATCTTCTTCTTCTTCTTCTACTTCTACTTCTTATTGTTCTTCTCCTCCTCCTCCTCCTTCCTCTTCTTCTACTTCTTCTTTCTCTTCTTCTTCATTCTCATCCTTTTCTTCTTCTTATTCTTGTTTTGCTTCTTCTTCCCCTTCTCCTTCTCCTTTGACTTTTTCTTCTTCATATCCTACTACTCCATCTTCTTCTTTTTCTCCATCCCCTTCTTCTTCTTCTTTCTTTTTATCTTCTTCTTCTTCTTCTCCTGTCCCTTCTTCTACTCTTGTTCTTCTTCTACTTCTTCAACTTCCTCACCATCTTCTTCCTCTTCTATGACTACTTCTTCTTGTTGTTCTTCTCCTTTCCATTCTCCTTCTTCTTCATCTTTTTCTTCTTCTTCTTCTTCTTCTTCTTTTTCATCATCATCATCTTCTTCTTCTTCTATTACTACTACTACTACAACTACTACTTCCTCTGCTTCTTCTTTCTCTTCTTTTTTTCTTCTTTTTGTTCTCATAATTTTCTTCTTATGCTTTTTTTCTTTTTCTTCATCATCTTCTTCTTTCTCTACTTCTTATTTTTCCTCTTCTTCTTGTTCCTCCTCTCCTTCTTCATCATCTTCTTCTTCTTCTTCTTTTTCTTCATCATCATAATCAACATCATCATCATCATAATCTTCTTCTTCTTCTTCTTCTTCTCCTACTTCTTCCTCCTACTCTTCTTCCTCCTCTTCTTCCTCTTTTTTGTTTCTTCTTATTGTTCTGTTACTTTTGCTTCTTCTACATGTTTCACTTCTTCTTCTTATTCTCCTTTGCTTACATCTTCTTCAACTTCTGCTTCTCATTCTACTTGTTCTTCCTCTTCCTCTCCGTCTTTTTCTTCTTCTTCTTGCACCTCTTCTTCTTTTACTTAATCTTCATCTTCCTATTCTTGTTGTTGTTCTTCTTCTTCTTTTTCATCCTTTTCTTCTTCTTCTTCTTCTTCTTTTCTACTTCGTCTTCTTCTTCTCCTTCTTTTACTTCTTTTAAATATTCCTCTCCTTCTTCTTCTTCTACTACTACTTGTTGTTCTTCTTCATCTTTTTCTTTTTTCTTCTTCTTTTTCTTCTTCTTCTTCTTCTTTTTCATCTTCTTGTCCTTCTTTGTTGTCTTTTTCTCCTTCTCCCACTTCTTCAACTTCTTCATCTTCTTCATATTCTTCATCTTCTTCTTCTACTTCTTCTCCTTATTATTTTTATTATTATTATTAGAATTTTTTATTAGCATTCTTCTTCCTCTTCTTTTTCTCTTCTTCCTCTTCTTCTTCCTCATCTATTTCCTTTTCATCTTCATCTTCATCATCTTCATCTTTTTCTTCTTCTTCTGCTTCTTCTTCTTCTTCGCCTTCATCTGCTTCTTCTTCTCCTTCTTTTCCTTCTTATTTTTCTTCTTCTTCTTCTTCCTCCTCCTCTTCCTTTTTTTCTTGTTCTTCTTCATCTTCATCTTCTTCTTCTTCTTCTTCTTCCTTTTCTAATTCTTTTTCTACTACTTCTTCTCCTCCTCCTTCTTCTTCTTTTCCTTCTTCTTCTCCTACTTCATCTTAGTCTCCATCTTCCTCTTCTTCTTCTTGTTCTTCCTTTCCTTCTTCTTCTTCTTCTTCTTCTTCTTCTTCCTCTTTTCAATCTTCTTCTTCTTCTTCTTCTTCTTCTTCTACTTCTTCTCCTCTTCCTCCACCTCGTTTATCTTCTTCCTTTTGTTCTACTTCTTCTTCATCATCTTCTACATCTACTTCTTCTTGATCTTCTTCTTCTTTTTCTTCTTCTTCTTCTTTATCTCCTTCTTCTTCAACTACTATTTATTTTTTTCTTCTTGTTCTTTTCCTCCTCCACCTCCTTCTTCTTCTTCTTTCTCTTCTTCTTCTTCTTCTTCTTCCTCCTCCACCTCTTCATCTGCATCTTCTTCTACTTCTTTCCTTCTCCTTCTTTTTCTCCATTTCCTTCTTCATATTCTTCTTTTTCTTCCCCTTC
>JAIUJO010000252.1:792500-798899 GCA_023846275.1 Vanilla planifolia | reverse complement strand
TTCTTTTCCATCATTATCATCTTCTTATTCTTATTTTTCTTCTTCTTCTTCTTCTTCTTGATCTTGTTCTTCTTCTTCTTCATCAAATTCTTTTTCTTCTTCTTCTTCTTCTTCTTCTACTTCTTTCGTGTATTCTTCTTCATTTTTTCTTTGCCATTTTCTACTTCTTCTATTTCTTGTTCTTCTTCTCCTTCTTCTTCATTTTCTCCTTCATCTTCATCATTTCCTTCTTCCTCATTTTCGGCTTCCTCTTCTTCCTTCTCTTATTCTTACACTTCATTTACGAGTTCTTCTTCTTCTTCTTCCTTATCTTCTTCTACCTCTTCTTCCCCGACTTCTTCTTCTTCTTCTTCTTCCTAGTCCTCTTCATCTTTTTACTCTTCTTCCACCTCCTCATCCTTCTCTTCTTATTCTTCTTCTTCTTCTTATTTTGCTTCTTTTTCTCCTTTTTCTTCTTCTTATAATTCACCTTCTTCTAATTCTTCATCTTCTTCTTCATGTTCTTCTTCTTCTTCTTCTTCTTGTAAATCTTCTTCTTCATCTTCTCTTACATATTATTATTATTATTGTTCTTTCTCTTTGTCTGCTTCTTCTTCATCTTCTTATTATTATTATTATTCTTCTTCTCCATTTTCTTCTTCTTATTCTTATTATTTTCCTTCTTCTTTTACTTCTTCTTCTCCTTCTTCTTTTTCATCATCTTCCTCTTCCTCTACTTCTTTTTCTTCTTCTTCAATTTCTTTGTCTTCTTTTTCTAATTATTCTTCTTCATGTTC
Source organism: Vanilla planifolia (assembly GCA_023846275.1). Taxonomy (NCBI): domain Eukaryota; kingdom Viridiplantae; phylum Streptophyta; class Magnoliopsida; order Asparagales; family Orchidaceae; genus Vanilla; species Vanilla planifolia. The sequence continues at coordinate 798,123 of JAIUJO010000252.1, read as the reverse complement.
TTCTTCTTGTTCTTCTTATGCTTCTAGATCTTCTTCTTTTTCTTCTTCATCTCTCCTTCTTTTCTTCTACTTCTTCTTCTACTTCTACTTCTTCTTCTTCTTCTTCTCATTCTTTTCCTCCTCCTACTTTTTATTCTTTTTCTTCTTCTTCTTTTATTTTTTCTTATTCTTCTTCTTCTTCTTCTTCTTCTTCTTCTTTTTCTTCTTCTACTTTTGCTTCTTATTTTTCTTTTTCTTTCTCATAATCATCCTCTTCTTCTTTTTCTTCTTCTTGTTCTTCTTCTTCTTCTTTTTCTTCAACTTCTTAGTCATCTTCTTCTTCTTCTTCCTCTTCTACAAATACTACTACTTCTTCTCCTTCTTATTCTTCTTCCTTTTCTTCTTCCCCTTCTTAGTCTTCTTCAACTTCTTCTACTTCTTCTTCTTCTTCTTCTTTTAATTCATCTTCTTCTGCTTCTTCATCGTCTTCTTCTTCTTCTAAATCTTATTCTTCTTCTTTTTTTATGTTCTTCGTCTTCTTTTACCTCTTCTTCTTCTTCTTATTGTTCTTCTTCTTCTTCTTCTTCAATGTCTTATTAGTGTTCTTATTCTCCCTCTTCATCTTCACATTCATATTCTTCTCCTACTTCTTCTTCTTCTCCATCTTCATCTTCATCTTCTTCTTCTTCTTCTTCTTCTTCTTTTCTTCATTTTTTTCTTCTTCTTCTAGTACTTCTAATTCTTCTTCTTCTTCTTCTTCTTCTTTGCCTCTTCTTCTTCTGCTTCTTATTCTTCTACTTCTTTTTATTCTTCTTTTGCTTTTTTTTTCTTTTACTCCTAATTGTTCTTCTTCTTCTTCTTCTTCTTCTTCTAACTCTTCTTCTTCTTCTTCTTCCTCTTCTTCTTCTTCTTCTTCTTCTTCTTCTTCGTGTCCTTCATCCTCTCCTTCTTCTTGATCATTTTCTTCTTATGCATCTTCTTCTTCTTCTTCTTCCTTTCTTCTTCCTCCTTTTCTTCTTCTTTTCTTCTTGTTCTCCATCTTCTTCTTCTTCTTCTTCTACTACTACTTATTTTCCTCCTTTCCTTCTTTTTCATCGTATTGTTCCTCCTCTTCTTCTTCTTCTTTTTCTTGTTCTTCATCTTCTTCTTCTTCATCTTCTTCTTCTTCTACTACTTCTTCTTCTTCGCCTTCTTGTTCTTCTCCTTGTTCTTCTTCTTCTTCTTCCTCTTTCTTCATCTTCTTGTCCTTGTTCTTCTTCTTCTTTTATTTCATCATCCTACACCACTTCTTCATAATATTCTTCTTTTTCTTCTTCGTCTTCTTCCTCTTCTTTATCATCATCATCATCATCATCTTCTTCTTCTTCTTCTTCTACTTCTTCGCCTTCTTCTTCTTCTTCTTCTTCTTCATCTTCAACTTCTTCGCCTTCTTTTTCTTCTTCTTCTTCTTCTCCACTTCTTTTTGTTTTAGCCTTATTCTACTTCGACTTCTCTTCTTCTTCTTCTTCTCTTCTACTACTACTTCTTTCTCCTCTTCTTTATCTTAATCTTCTTCTTCTTCTTCTTCTACTTCTATTTCTTTTCTTCATCTTCTTCTTCTTCTTTGTCTTCGTCTTGTTCTTCTCTTCTTCTTCTTCTTCCTCTTCTTCCACTTCTTCTTCTTCCTCTTCTTCTACTTCATCCTCTTCTTTTTCTTCTACTTCTTCTACATCTTCTTCTTCTTCTTCTTCTTCTTCTTCTTCTCCTCCTCCTTCTTCCTCTATTTTTTCTTCTTTTTCTTCTTCTTCTTCTTCTTCTTCTTCTTCTTCTTTTTCTTCTTTTTCTTCTTCCTCATCTTCTTCCCCTTCTTCGTCTTCTTCGCCTTCTTCTACTTCTTCTTCTTCTTCTTCATGTACATCTTCTTCTTCTTCTTCATGTACATCGTTTTCTTCTTCTTCTTCTTCTTATAATTCATCTTCTTCTAATTCTTCAACGTCTTCTTCTTCTTCTAAATCTTATTCTTCTTCTTCTTTTTGTTCTTCGTCTTCTCTTACCTCTTCTTCTTCTTCTTATTGTTCTTCTTCTTCTTGCTCTTCTTCTTCTTCTTCTTCGTCTTCAACGCCTTATTATTTTTCTTAGTCTCCCTCTCCTTCTTCACATTCATATTCTTCTCCTTCTTCTTCTTCTTCTCCATCTTCATTATCTTCTTCTTCTTTTCTTCTTTTCTTCTTCTTTTTCTTCTTCTTCTTCTTCTAGTACTTCTAATTCTTCTTCTTCTTCTTCTTCTTTGCCTCTTCTTCTCCTTTTCCTCTTCTTCTTCTGCTTCTTATTTTTCTTGTTCTTCTTCTACTTCTTTTTCTTCTTCTTTTTGTTCTTCATCTTTTACTTCTAATTCTTCTTCTTCTTCTTTTTCTTTTAGCACTTCTTCTTCTTCGCCTTCTTCCTCTTCTACTTGTTCCCCTTTTTCTTCGTCATTTTGTTCAGCTTCTATTTCTCCTTACTCTTCTTCATTGTCTCATTCATCTTCTAGATTTCCTTCATCATCATCATCTCCTTCTTCTTCTTCTTCTTACACTTCATTTTATTCTTCTTCTTCTTCTTTCTCGTCTTCTTTTTACTCTTCTTCCTAGTCTTCTTCTTCTTCTTCTTTGTGTTTTTCTTCTTCTTCTTCTTCTTCTTCTTCTTCCTCCTCCTCCTCCTCTTCTTCTCCATCTTCTTCTTTTTTTCTTCTTCTTCTTCTCCTGCTCCTTCTTCCCATCCTCATTTTTCTCCTTCTCTTTTTTCTTTGTCTTCTTCTTCTTCTTGTTCGTCATCCTCTCCGTCTTCTTGATCATTTTCTTCTTATGCGTCTTCATCATCTTCTTCTTCTTCTTCTTTTTCTTCTTCCTCCTTCTCTTCTTCTTTTCTTCTTCTTTTACATCTTCTTTTCTTCTTCTTTTACATCTTCTTTTTCTTCTTTTTGTTCCTCCTCTTCTTCTTCTTCTTTTTCTTGTTCTTCATCTTCTTTATCTTCTTCTTCTTCTTCTTCTTCTTCTTCTTCTCCTTCTTCTTCTCCTCCTCCCTCTCGTTCTTTTTCTTCTCTAGCTCTGACTCCTCCTTCTTCCCCTTCTTCTTCTTCTTCTTCTTCTTCTTCTTTTTATTCCTCTTTCTTCTTCTTCTTCTCTTTGTTCTTCTTTTATTTCATCATCTTGCACCACTTCTTCTTCTTCATATTCTTCTTCTTCTTCTTCTTCTTCTTCTTCTTCCTTATTATCATCATCTTCTTCTTCTTCTTCTTCTTCTTCTTCATCTTCTATTTCTTAGCCTTCTTTTTCTTCTTCTTCTTCTCCACTTCTTTTTTTTTCCCTTATTCTACTTCTACTTCTCTTCTTCTTTTTCTTCTTCTTCTTCTACTACTACTTCTTCCTCTTCTTCTTTGTCTTATTATTCTTCTTCTTCTACTTCTTTTCTTCATCTTCTTCTTCTTAGTCTCCTTCTTCTTCTTCTTCTTCTTCCTCTTCTTTTTCTTCTACTTCTTCTACATCTTCTTCTTCTTCTTCTTCTTCTTTTTCTCCTATTTCTTCCTCTAATTTTTCTTCTTCTTCTTCATATTTTTCTCCTTCTTCTTTTTCTACTTCTTTTTCGTCTTCTTCTGCTCCCTCTTCTTCTATTTCGTCTCCTCCTTCTCCTCCTCCTCCTCCTTCTTCTTCAACTTCTTTGTATTCCTCTTCTTCTTCTTCTTCTTCTTTTTCTTGTTCTTCTTCTTCCATCATTTCTTCGTCTTGTGTCGCTTTCTCTTCACATTCTTCTTCTTCTTCTTGTTCTTCTTCTTCTTCTTCTTCCTCTTCTTCTTCTTGTTCATCTTCTTCTTCTTCTTCTTCTTCTTCTTCTTCTTCCTCTTCTTCTACTAATTCTTCTTCTTCTCCACTTTTTTTTCTTTTCCCAATGTTTGACTACTTATTCTTCTTATACTTTTTCTTCTTCCTCTTCTTCCTCTTCTCCTTCTTCTTCCTGTTCTTCTTATTCTTCCTCTTCTTCTTCTCTACATTCTTCTTCTTATTCCTCTTCTTCATCATCATCTTCTTCTTCTTCTTCTTCTTTCTCTTCTTCTTCTTCTTCTTCTTCTTCTTTCTCTTCTTCTTCTTCTTCTTCTTCTTCTTTGATCTTCTACTTCTTCTTCTTCTTCTTCTTCTTCTCTTTCTTCTTCTTCTACATCTTCTAATTCTTCTTTTTCCTCTTCGTCTCCTTCTTCTTCTTCCTCTTCTTCTTCTACTTTACCTTCCTTTTCTTCTTCTTCTTCTTCTTCTTCTTCTCTTTCTTCTCGTTCTTCCTCTTCTTCTTATTCTTCTTCTTCGTCATCTTCTTGTAATTCTTCTTCTACTTCTTCTTCATCTTCTTCTTCTTTTTCTTCTTCTTCTTCTTGCTCTTCTATATGTTATTCTACTTTTCATCATCATCTCTCCTTCTTCTACTTCTTTTTCTTCTTCTTCTTCATCTTCTTCTTCTTCTTCGTGTTCTCCTTCTTCTTCTCCTCCTCTATCTCCCTGTTTTGCTTCTCCTTCTTTTGCATCTTCTTCTTCTTCTTCTTTTATTTTCTTTTTCTAATTCTACTTCTCCTTTTTGTTCTTCTTTTTCATAGTCTTCCACTTTGTCTTCTTCTTCTTCTTCTTCTTTATCTTCTTCTTCTTCTTCTTCTTCTTCATTATCTACTTAGTCTTCTTCTTCTTCTTCTTCCTCTTCTTCTAATACTACTACTTCTTCTTCTTCTGCTTCTTCTTCTTCTTCCCCTTCTTTGTGGCCTTCTTCTTTCTCTTCTTCTTCATCATCTACATATTCTTCTTCTTACTCTTTTTCTTCTTCTTTTTCGTCTTCTTCTTCTACTACTTCATTTTCTACTTCTTCTTCCTCCTCCTCCTACTCCTCATCTTCTTCTTCTTCTAATTCTTCTTCTTTTTCTTCATCATCATCATCTTCTTCTTCTAGTTCATCTTGTTTTAATTATTCATCTTCTTCTTCTAATTCTTCTTCTTCTTCTTCTTATTCTTCTTCAAAATCTTCTTCTTCTTCTTCTTTTTCTTCATCTTCTCTACCTCTTGTTCTTCTTCTTCTTTCTTTTCTTTTCTTCTTCGTCTTCTCTTTATGATTATTTTTCTTCTCCTTCTTCTTATTCTTATTCTTCTCCTTCTTCTTCATCTTCTTTTCCTTCTTCATTTTCATCTTCATCTTCTTCTCCTTCTTTTCTTCTTTTTTCTTCTTCTTCTTCTTCTAATTCTTCCACTTCTTCTTCTTATTCTTCCTCATCTACCTCTCTTTCTTTTTAATTTTCATCGTCTCCTTCTCCTTCACATCTTCTTCTTCAATATTATCATCATCAACTTCTTCTTCTTCTTCTTCTCCTTCATCGTCTTCATCTTCTTCTTCCATTTGTTCTTCATTTTCTTCTTCTTCTACTTCACTTCTCCTTCTTTTCCTCTTCTTATTCTTCTTTTTCTTTTTCTTCTTCTTCTTCTTCTTCTACTTCTTTTATTTCTACTACTTCTCCTTAATCATCTTCTTCTTCTTTTACCATTACTGCTTCTTCTTCTTCTTCTTTTATTTTTCTACTTCTTCTTTCTCTTCTTCTTCTTCTTCTTCTTATTCTTCTTCTTTTTCTTCTTCTTCTTCTATTTCATCTTCTTTTTATTCC